>CABEGB010000610.1:715934-861707 GCA_901521435.1 Crematogaster levior
TCATACAGGATAATCAAAACAAAATATAGTCAAATATAGTTTTTCCTCTTTTTATTCTCTAAATTAATATTTTTGTAACTATCTCTTCAATCTCATATTCACATTCTAACACAATTCCTAATTTTGATAAAACTCACTATAAAGTCTGATAAAGAATATAAAAATCAAGTTTGTACAAAAGAAATAAATTTTTGATTAAGATATATTTTGCAATGTTGATTTACGCGAATAATTGTAATTATATCATCGATCTTAAATCTTGTTGATATCTGTATGATGTAAAATTATTTATCTTGAATAAAAATAGAATTAGTATTTGGATAATTACGTTACTATTTTTAATTTGTTATAGATTCTTTATGTGTTAGATCAAATGCAGCAAGTAATAAAATTCACAATTATATTCATAGCGTTGCTATGTGACTTGATGATTGTATGCTATTCCGGTCAGAGATTAATGGATGAAAGTCAGAATATATTTTATCGAGCGTAATAATTATTTTATACCTTATTATATATTGACAATATTAACTTTTTCACTACTTTTTCACATAATAATTTACTACAAACATTCGTAATATCTATTAAATAAACTTAATTCAATTTTAATTTAAAATATAACATATTTTTAATGCAACACAATTAAAAGATGTAATTAATACATATAAAATATTTATTTTTACTGTTGCAAATTATTTAAACAAATTTTTTTTGAAAATTGAATTAACAGTAGTGCTGTAGCTGACTTACAGATTGCTGTTACAGATATGCTGCAGAATGGTACAAATTCTCGCCTAGATTAAAATCTTTATTGATAATTACTCTTTACAGAAGTCATGAACCGTGTGGATTGAAGGCGGGTAATGTGATTCCATTATCCATTACGACTTATGCGGGGGTAAGTAAAATGATTAAAGCTGTTAAACTTTTTATAATAATCTTATGTATATGAAACAACTCAGCTTCTTTCGTATTCCGTTTAAGGTAGTACGAATGGCCATGTCGTACCTTACAGCGTTTACATCATTAAAATAATGATTACATTCAAAGAATTTTCAAATAATTCTTCATAGATATGTTTAGTATACTGTGATCTCAACATCAATAAATTTCGATGATAGATCTATCTTCTAATTTTCTCTATTTCTTTAATCTTAATTACTATATCTCTCTATTATTAGGTATTTAATTTCGCACTTATTCGATTTTACTTTACTTCATTATCTATTTTCAAAGATATTCAGCTCTATTCAGTTGAAGTACTTAAAATCGACTGAAAAGTGTTCTAGCAAAGAAGAATATTCGATGCAGTTGGAAATCGAGAAACCAGCATGTGCTTAAATTGTTTGTCATCTTCAATTATTTTGTTATTGTATACTATACAATATAATATGTCTATACTATACCCATAACGTTTAACGTGTCGTACTAGAAAAACGTCTAACAGAAGATACTTTTGAAGATGATGAAAGTGATGGTTTGATATCGATAGATAGACGTAGTCTATCATCAAAGAAATGAGACATTGACACTACAATTACTGACATCGCATAATATTATGTTTCATCCCGCACTTGTTTCAAATACTTATTCAATCGATAGCTTTGTGCCATTACGTTTTAGTACGTCGGGGAACGAATATTAGTCATGCTATCAAATTTAGTGCGAGAGTATAATATAAATCGAATATTTTTATCCATCTCAGGTCTCTGGCCATTTCAAAGTAAGCACGTGAGAAATTTGTTGCGAACTTTCTGCTTGCTACTGGTAATAAGTTCTTATTCGTTTGAGGTAATGCAATCGATTAATATATTTTTAATATATTTTTGAGAAAATATAATACAATAACATTTACAATACCAAGAAAGGAGTATTGAATGACGTCAAACTGGCATAATCGATATAAAAATTGATGTTTAATTACTACGTTTTGATACAGACGCTTTTTATATTGTTGCGCCCGCGCCTGGTCACCCGGTACGCAATGAAGATGCGTACCGGAGATTGAGTCTCGTTCCCTGGCGACGCTTGTTGATGCGTTGCCAGGAGAGTTGTTTATAGTGGAGTCGGATTTAATGGACGCTTGTATTTCCGATCTGTCAATAAATCGTTCGTTTGTATTAATTACGTGTTGCTTCTTTCCGCGAAAGTGCCGCGAGTCGTGAGTGCGTGAGAGACTGTGGTGTGCGAGCACGCAGTTAGTGAGCGAGCGTGTAACATTTTGTTATAAAAAAACGTTATAAAATGCGTTGAATGCTGCATTGAACATGATGGTAATACTTTTGAGCAATTTATGTATTAATAAATGTTTTATGAAAAAACAATGTTTGTTTATTTTCTTAATTTCTTTGACATTCCAAACCACGTTCAAAAATACTTACAATCCAATTTACTAGTTTAATACTTAAGATGCCGATTATCTCGTAAACGATGCATAGTAGCAATTTTTTACTATATATGATTTTGATTGCAAATGACTCCTACTATATAAATATGCAAAAAAAATTATAGGTATCCATTTAAAAAAACCATGTTGAACTACATAACTCGAAAAGGTCACGAGTAAAAAAAAAATTTATACTTGCATTTTGTAGCTGACTCAGAGCCGTGCAAATTTCTCTTATTACACTTTCATGTAACTTCAACCAGTTCCGAGATATTTGCTCGGACATCTATGGAAGGACACCCTGTATATATATATAATATTGCCGCGCACAAATTTTATTATTAGAAACACAATAATTAACGTTTAATTAAATAAATAAAACTGTTTAAGATTAACATTATAGTTATATATTTATAACCTATGTAATTCAATGTTAACAGATATTACTGCTGTATGATCATTGGAGTAATATACAAATGATTTTTGATGCCAGCTATCAATTCATTTTCACGACTTCTTTCCTTGCAAGAATATTACATAGTATTTGGAATCACAACAAAGTAAATTTGCAGAACTGTATCACATTGTCGTTATTACTTTTAATGATTCTTAGGAAAACTCTTTTATGCATAATATATTAAATTGTTTCAATGTTTGTTGTAATCAGATGCAACAGTTGTGCATAGCCATAGATGAACACTGGGACATATTTACGAACGATACGGAAGTACGAGTCATGAAAAATTATTCTTTGCTATCACGAAGGTTTACGAAATTTTTTTCGAGTAAGTACGTTATATTTATAATATGGAATATAATATCAGTGTCATATGACAGAATAAAGTAATATAACTAAGATGTTTATGAATCGAGACGATAAACAGTATTATGACACTCACTACATTGAAGTTAAGAAACTATGAAAGAAAAATGTTAAAACTGATAACAAATTTTCTAAAGAGTGTTTTCTAAGATATTCTACATATTATTGAGTAAACATATTTTTTTTTCAAATATTGCAGTACTATTGTTTTCTATAGTATTAATAATGGTAATAGTACCATTAATACCAGTGTTCCTAGACATTACGATGCCTCGTAATGAATCACGTCCACGATTCTTTGCGATCGAAGTCGAAATCAGGGTGAATAAAGATGATTACTTTCTACCCATTTTTTGTTATACTACTGCTATAATTATGATAGGTGTAAATCTCTCGATTGGAGTTGACACAATGCACGTCGCATGCACTGCTCATGCGTGTAGTTTATTTGCCGCTATCAGGTAGATTCACCGTGGATATGATGATAATTTAAGTGCGTATTATTATATATACATTTTCAGAAATTAATTTTATATACATTTTTCGCACACATGTTTAATATTTTTGTAACTTTTGTGAAATATAAATTTATATTTACAGTGAACAAATTGAAAACATAATTTCTAAAGCAAATGATAATAATAAACTTAGCAAATGTGGACATCACGCAAATATGGAACTTAACTCATTAAATGAGGAAATACTATATAGGGAATATATAATATGTCTAAAGAAACACCAGCTTGCAATTCAGTAAGCAATTATTGTTTAATTCCTTGTTTCTTAAATATCTGCATAAAATATCTGTTTATGCGTGTGTGTTTATTATTAATATAATATTACTTTAGATAACTTGCTAACGTGACTTCTATTCTAGATTTGTTAATACATTGGAGTCATCTTTTCAAGAACTTTCATTACTTTTTTTATTATTGATTGTTATAAATATAAGTCTGGTTGGAGTTCGAGTAAGTAGACGTTATTTCTATATCCTCAATATAGATATACAATCATACAGGATAATCAAAACAAGATATAGTCAAGTTTTTCCTCTTCTTATTCCCAAAATTAATATCTTTGTGCGTAATTATCTCTTTAATATCATATTCACGTTCTAACAATTCCTAATTTTGATAAAACTCACTATAAATTCTGAGAAAGAATATAAAAATCAAGTTTGTACAAAAAAAATAAAATTTTGATTGAGATATATTTTTCAATATTGATTAACGCAAATAATTGTAATTATATTATCGATCTTAAATCTTTAATGATATCTGTATGATGTAAAATTATTTATCTTGAATAAAAATATAATTAGTATTTACATTACTACTTTTAATTTGTTATAGATTCTTTATCTGCTAGATCAAATGCAGCAAGTAATAAAATTCATATTTCTGTTCATAGTCTTGCTATGTGACTTGATGATTGTATGCTACTCTGGTCAGAGATTAATGGATGAAAGTCAGAATATATTTTATCGAGCGTAATAATTATTTTATACCTTATTATATATTGACGATATTAGAGCTATTTTTTAACATAATAATTTAACTACAAATAATTTAACTACATTTGTAATATCTATTAAATAAAATTTAATTCAACTTTAATTTAAAATATAACATATTTTTAATGCAACACAATTAAAAGATGTAATTAATATATATAAAATATTTATTTTTATTGTTGCAAATTATTAAAAAAAATTTTTTTTGAAAATTTTTTTTGAAAATTGATTTTTGAAAATTAAACAGTAGTTGTTGACTTATGTTACAGATATGCTGCAGAATGGTACAAATTCTCGCCTAGATTAAAATCTTTATTGATAATAACTCTTTACAGAAGTCATGTACCGTGTGGATTGAAGGCGGGTAATATGATTCCATTATCCATTACGACTTATGCGGCGGTATGTAAAATGATCAAAGTTGTTAAACTTTTTAAAATAATCTTATGTATATGAAACAATTCATATTCCGTTTAAGGTAGTACGAATGGCCATGTCGTACTTTACAGCGTTTACATCATTAAAATAATGATTACATTCAAAGAATTTTCAATTAATTCTTCATCGATATGTTTGATATAGTGTGATCTCAACATCAATAAATTTCGATGATAGATCTATCTTCTAATTTTTTCTATTTCTTTAATCTTAATTATTATATCTGTCTATTATTAGGTATTTAATTCCGCACTTATTCGATTACTTTACTTCATCATCTATTTTCAAAGATATTCAGCTTCAATCGGCTGAAGTACTTAAAATTGACTAAAAAATGTTCTACCAAAGAAAAATATTCGATACAGTTGGAAATCGAGAAACCTGCATGTGCTTAAATTGTCATCTTCAATTATTTTGTTATTGTATACTATACAATATAATATGTCTATACTATACCCATAACATTTAACGCGTCGTACTAGAAAAACGTCTAACAGAAAATACTTTTGAAGATGATGAAAGTGATGGTTTGGATCGATAGATAGACATAGTCTATCATCAAAGGAATGAGACATTGACGCTACAATTACTGACATCGCATAATATTATGTTTCATCCCGCACTTGTTTCAAATACTTATTCAATCGATAGCTTTGTGCCATTACGTTTTAGCACGTCGGAGAACGAATATTAGTCATGCTAGCAAATTTAGTGCGAGAATATAATATAAATCGAATATTTTTATCGATCTCAGGTCTCTGGCCATTTCAAAGTAAGCACATGAGAAATTTCTTACGAATTTTCTGCTTGCTACTGGAAATAAGTTCTTATCCGTTTGAGGTAATGCACATCGATTTATGTTTTTAATATATTTTTGAAAAATAATACAATAACATTTACAATACTCCGTCAAAAGATTATCATTTAAAAAGACATATGTATATATATATATATATATATATATATATATATATATATAATATTGCTACACACAAATTTTATTATCAGAGACACAATAATTAACGTTTAATTAAATAAATAAAACAGTTTAAAATTAACCTTATAGTTATATACTTATAACCTATGTAATTCAACGTTATACGCAGATATTACTGCTGTATGATCATTGGGGTGATCTACAAATGATTTTTGATGCCAGCTATCAATTCATTTTCTCGACTTCTTTCATTGCAAGAGTATTACATAGTATTTGGAATCACGACAGAGTAAATTTGCAGAACTGTATCATTTGTCGTTATTTCTTTTAATGATTCTTAGGAAAACTCTTTTATGCATAATATGTTGAATTGTTTCCATGTTTGTTGTAATCAGTTGCAACAGTTGTGCGTAGCCATAGATGAACACTGGGACATATTTACGAACGATACGGAAATACGAGTCATGAAAGACTACTCTTTGCTATCACGAAGGTTTACGAAACTTTTCTCAAGTAAGTACGTTATATTTATAATGTGGAGTATAATATAGTGTCATATGAACAGAATAAAGTAATATAACTAAGATGTTTATGAATCGAGACGATAAACAGTATTATGACACTCGCTACATTGAAGTTAATAAACTACGAAAGAAAAATGTTAAAACTGATAACAAATTTTCTAAAGAGTGTTTTCTAAGATATTCTAAATATTATTGAATAAACATACTTTTTTCAAATATTGCAGTACTATTGTTTTCTGTAGTATTATTGTTGGTAACAGTACCATTAATACCAGTATTCCTTGACATCACGATGCCTCTTAATGAATCACGTCCACGATTCTTTGCAATCGAAATCGAATTCAGGGTGAATAAAGATGATTACTTTCTACCCATTTTTTGTTATACTACTGCTGTAATTATGATAGGTGTAAACCTCGTGATTGGGGTTGATTCAATGCATATCGCATGTACTGCTCATGCGTGTAGTTTATTTGCCGCTATCAGGTAGATTCACCGTAGATATGATGATAATTTAAGTGCGTATTATTACATATACATATTTTCAGAAATTAATTTTATATACATTTTCCGCACACGTGTTTAATATACTTTTGTGAAATATCATAAATTCATATTTACAGTGAACAAATTGAAAACATAATTTCTGAAAATGATAATAATAAACTTAGCAAATGTGGACATCACGCAAATATGGAACTTAATTCATTAAATGAGGAAATACTATATCGGGAATATATAATATGTCTAAAGAAACACCAGCTTGCGATTCAGTAAGCAATTATCGTTTAATTTCTTTGTTTCTGAAATATCTGCATAAAATATGTGTCTATGCGTGTGTGTGTTTATTATTAATATAATATTATTGTTTAGATTACTTGCTAATGTGACTTCTATTCTAGATTTGTTAATACATTGGAGTCATCTTTTCAAGAACTTTCATTACTTTTGTTATTATTACTTCTTCTAAATATAAGTCTGATTGGAGTTCGAGTAAGTAGACATTATTTCTATATCCTCAATATAGATATACAATCATACAGGATAATCAAAACAAATATAGTTAAGTTTTTCCTCTTTTTATTCTCTAAATTAATATTTTTGTATGTACCTATCTCTTCAATCTCATATTCACATTCTAACACAATTCCTAATTTTGATAAAACTCACTATAAAGTCTGATAAAGGATTTAAAAATCAAGTTTGTACAAAAGAAATAAATTTTTGATTAAGATATATTTTGCAATGTTGATTTATGCGTATAATTGTAATTATATCATCGATCTTAAATCTTATTGATATCTGTATGATGTAAAATTATTTATCTTGAATAAAAATATAATTAGTATTTGGATAATTACGTTACTACTTTTAATTTGTTATAGATTCTTTATGTGTTAGATCAAATGCAGCAACTAATAAAATTCACATTTATATTCATAGCGTTGCTATGTGACTTGATGATTGTATGCTACTCTGGTCAGAGATTAATGGATGAAAGTCAGAATATATTTTATCGAGCGTAATAATTATTTTATACCTTATTATATATTGACAATATTAAATCTACTTTTTCACATAATAATTTAACTACAAGCATTCCTAATATCTATTGAATAAATTTAATTCAACTTTAATTTAAAATATAACATATTTTTAATGCAACACAGTTAAAAAGTGTAACTAATATATGAAATATTTACAATTTAATTACTTTTATTGTTGCAAATTATTTTTAATAATTTTTTTCACAAATTTATTAATTAACAGTAGTTGTTAACTTATGTTACAGATATGCTGCAGAATGGTACAAATTCTCGCCTAGATTAAAATCTTTATTGATGATAATGCTTTACAGAAGTAATACTCCGTGTGGATTGAAGGCAGGAAATGTGATTCCGTTATGTATTGCTACCTATGCCGCGGTAAATAAAATGAATAAAGCTGTTAAACTTTTTTATAATAATCTTATGTACATGAAACAACTCAACTTCTTTTATATTTTGTTTAAGGTAGTACGAATGGCCATGTCGTACTTTACAGCATTTACATCATTCAAAGAATGATTACATTCAAAGAATAGCGTATAATTTAGATTGATATTACTGACTACATTTCTTTTTCGGGATGTTGCAGTGTTAATGTATAGTTTAATGTCAATACTGATAACAGTACCGTTAACACCAATATTGCTAGACATCGTAATGCCGCTTAACGTACCACGTCCACGATTTTTTGCGGTTGAAGTCACATTCAGGTTAAAAGATTATTATTTTTTACCGATTTTATGTTATACTACCGCTGTAGTTGTGGCGGGTGCAAACCTCGATGAGTGTTGATGCAATGCATATCGTGTGCACCGCTCATGCATGTAGTTTATTTGCCGCTGTCAGGTAGATAATTACAGATAATTTAAATATATTTAAAATATGTGTGTGTTTATATAAAATAAAATAATAATATTGTTATTAAGTATTTAAAAAATCACTAATTTATTATTATTGCTCTCTATTTATATTTATACATATTTTCTACACGTGTTTTATACATGATATGTTTTGTGTATTTTTTTCATATACACATTTTATTTAAATTTGCGAAACATCATATTTACAGTAAACAAATTGAGAATATAATTTCGAAATCAAATAATAACGAAATCAGCGAACATAGATATCGTATGGATATGGAACTCCATTATATGAGGAAATAACATACCGGAAATATATAATATGTTTAAAGGAACATCAACTTGCTATAGAGTAAGCAATTTTTATTGAATTATTTCTTAATTGTTTTTCTATAAAAAATGCCTCTTTATATCTGTCTTTCTCTCTGTATATGTACATGTGTGTATTATTAACTCCTCTGCGGTTTAACCCGAGTCTGACTCGGGGTAAGCGGACTGTGCCCAAACGATTAACCCGGAGTCAGACTCGGAGTAACATTTTCTTTCATAACTTAAGAACCGTAAGAACATAAATCAAGGTGCAAATTAAAACTAAACAATTTTCAGTAATTATTTTTCAGTAATTAGTTATACTAATGGTAAAAATTACTATTTGCGAAGTTGTGCTCATCTAAAAATTGTGAAAAAATATGAATTTTTGAAAGGTACAAAAAATGTACCAAAAAAAGCAGTTATTAGTTACGTATATTAACTAAATATGATATTTTGGAAGTTTTTAAGCTCTAATCTAATTTTGAATTTGTTACAAAATTTGTTGCTGCAAAATTCAAAATGGTTTGTAATTCAAAATGGCGTAGCGATAAATAAAATAATTTAACGGATAGGATCTGCTGTATTACATTATAATACCCAGGATGCGCCGTGTGGAGGCTTTTATTCTGATTTTGCATCCCGTTTTTTCTCTTAAAAAATTTTTTATTTTTTTCTAGGTTTTTTAAATTTTTAACTTTTTTACTTCTATTTAATGTTTTTTAAATTATTATTTTTTGTTTTTTTGTTTTTACTTCACATTTATATATTTTTATCTTTCAGTTCACTTTTATTTTAAAATAAAAGTCTTCTTTAGTGTGATATAATTCAAAGCAGGGAATGATACATAAACCTACATCACATTCAAAACAGCAGTATCGAGATTCTTTACTTTTTTTACCTTTCTCATTTGTCTTGTGGTAATATATTACATACATTCTGGTAAGATTTTGTTTTTATCAGAAATACAAAAAAACAAATTTAGGAAAATGTCAACCTTTCAGTCTAAGTGATGAATCAAAAATAATTCTTTCCAATATTAACGATCTACCACGTTATTTAATTTCTGGAATTGTTAACAAGTATTTATGGAAAATGTTTTCGCACAAAAGTAGTACAATTTCTTCGTTTTAGATCATCTATTTTCAAAGATATTCAGTTTTATTCGGCTGAAGTACTTAAAATCGACTGAAAAATATGTTCTAGCAAAAAAGAGTATTCGATACAGTTGGAAATCGAGAAACCAGCATGTGCTTAAATTATTTGTCATTTCAATTATCTTGTTATTGTATACTATACAATATAATATGTCTATACTATACCCATAACGTTTAACGTGTCGTACTAGAAAAACGTCTAACAGAAAATCTTTTGAAGATGATGAAAGTGATGGTTTGATATCGATGGATAGAGAATGGGGATCAAAGAAATGAGACATTGACACTACAATTACTGACATCGCATAATATTATGTTTCATCCCGCAAGTTGGATTCAAATACTTATTCAATCGATAGCTTTGTGCCATTACGTTTTAGTACGTCGGGAACGAATATTAGTCATGCTATCAAATTTAGTGCGAGAGTATAATATAAATCGAATATTTTTATCGATCTCAGGTCTCTGGCCACTTCAAAGTAAGCACGTGAGAAATTTGTTACGAACTTTCTGCTTGCTACTGGAAATAAGTTATTATCCGTTTGAGGTAATGCACATCGATTAATATGTTTTTAATATATTTTTGAGAAAATACAATAACATTTACAATACTCCGTCAAAAGATTATCATTTAAAAAGACCTCTGATGGAAATCTACAAATTGTACAAAATATTATAAAATTTGTGGGTATTGCAATATTATATATATGTGTGTGTGTGTGTAATATTGCTACCCACAAATTTTATTATCAGAGACACAATAATTAACGTTTAATTAAATAAATAAAACAGTTTAAAATTAACCTTATAGTTATATACTTATAACCTATGTAATTCAACGTTATACGCAGATATTACTGCTGTATGATCATTGGGGTGATCTACAAGTGATTTTTGATGCCAGCTATCAATTCATTTTCTCGACTTCTTTCATTGCAAGAGTATTACATAGTATTTGGAATCACGACAGAGTAAATTTGCAGAACTGTATCATTTGTCGTTATTTCTTTTAATGATTCTTAGGAAACAATTTTTATGCATAATATGTTGAATTGTTTCCATGTTTGTTGTAATCAGTTGCAACAGTTGTGCATAGCCATAGATGAACACTGGGACATATTTACGAACGATACGGAAGTACAAGTCATGAAAGACTACTCTTTGCTATCACGAAGGTTTACGAAACTTTTTTCGTGTAAGTACGTTATATGTATTTATAATATGGAGTATCAGTGTCATATGACAGAATAAAGTAATATAACTAAGATGTTTATGAATCGAGATGATAAATAGTATTATGACACTCGCTACATTGAAATTAATAAACTATGAAAGAAAAATGTTAAATAGTAAGAAGTAAATTTTAACTGGCCTTTTACGGTCAATCCTAGATCTTTTTGGCCAATCAATGATCTGCGCAATCGCAGTACACAATTAAATACAAGATGCGCGTCGACACTATCGAACTTTAAACGCAAACACAATCACCAACTTAAAATCAATTTGATTTCAAATGTTGGTGTTAATAAAACCCCCATCCCCTACATATAAATAATTTATTGCAAAAAAGACAGTGTCGACGCGCATCTTGTATTTAATTGTGTACTGCGATTGCGCAGATCATTTATTGGCTAAAAAGATCCAGGCTCGACCGTAAAAGGCGAGTTAAAATTTACTTCTTACTATTTAGTAACTCAAGAATGTATTAAAAATGTTAAAACTGATAATAACAAATTTTCTAAAGAGTGTTTTCTAAAGTATTCTAAATATTATTGAATAAACATACTTTTTTCAAATATTGCAGTACTATTGTTTTCTGTAGTATTATTGTTGGTAATAGTACCATTAATACCAGTATTCCTAGACAATAAAATGCCTTTTAATGAATCACGTCCACGATTCTATCGAAATCGAATTCATCTATTTTCAAAGATTATTACCCATTTTTATTCGGCTGAAGTACTTAAAATCGACTGTAAAAATATGTTCTGATTCAATGCAAATCGCATGTATTGTAGTTTAGTTGCCGAAATCAGGTAGATTCACCGTAGATATGATGATAATTTAAGTGCGTATTATTACATATACATATTTTCAGAAATTAATTTTATATACATTTTCCGCACACGTGTTTAATATACTTTTGTGAAATATCATAAATTCATATTTACAGTGAACAAATTGAAAACATAATTTCTGAAAATGATAATAATAAACTTAGCAAATGTGGACATCACGTAAATATGGAACTTAATTCATTAAATGAGGAAATACTATATCGGGAATATATAATATGTCTAAAGAAACACCAGCTTGCGATTCAGTAAGCAATTATCGTTTAATTTCTTTGTTTCTGAAATATCTGCATAAAATATGTGTCTATGCGTGTGTGTGTTTATTATTAATATAATATTACTGTTTAGATTACTTGCTAATGTGACTTCTATTCTAGATTTGTTAATACATTGGAGTCATCTTTTCAAGAACTTTCATTACTTTTGTTATTATTACTTCTTCTAAATATAAGTCTGGTTGGAGTTCGAGTAAGTAGACATTATTTTTATATCCTCAATATAGATATACAATCATACAGGATAATCAAAACAAAATATAGTCAAGTTTTTCCTCTGATGTAAAATTATTTATCTTGAATAAAAATATAATTAGTATTTGGATAATTACGTTACTACTTTTAATTGTTATAGATTCTTTATGTGTTAGATGAAATGCAGCAACTAATAAAATTCACATTTATGTTCATAGCGTTGCTATGTGACTTGATGCTTGTATGCTACTCCGGTCAGAGATTAATGGATGAAAGTCAGAATATATTTTATCGAGCGTAATAATTATTTTATACCTTATTATATATTGACAATATTAAATCTACTTTTTCACATAATAATTTAACTACAAGCATTCCTAATATCTATTGAATAAATTTAATTCAACTTTAATTTAAAATATAACATATTTTTAATGCAACACAGTTAAAAAAATGTAACTAATATATGAAATATTTAATTACAATTTAATTACTTTTATTGTTGCAAATTAGTGTTAATAATTTTTTTTTTTTAATTTAATTAACAGTAGTTGCTGACTTATGTTACAGATACGCTGCAGAATGGTACAAATTCTCACCTAGATTAAAATCTTTATTGATGATAACGCTTTACAGAAGTAATATTCCGTGTGGATTGAAGGCAGGAAATGTGATTCCGTTATGTATTGCGACCTATGCCGCGGTAAATAAAATGAATAAAGCTGTTAAGCTTTTTTATAATAATCTTATGTATATAAAACAACTCAAGCTTTTTTCGTATTCCGTTTAAGGTAGTACGAATGGCTATGTCATCCTTCACAGTGTTTAGATCAGTCCAAGGATGATTATAATTAAGTTTTCATTTAAGTCTTCATCGATATGTTTTTGTACAAAACTCTGATCTTATAATTGATCTAATATCAATAAATTGTACATGATGATATATTTAATATCGAAAATCTTTAAACTTAATCTTACCTTTCTTTTTCTATTTTCCTACAATTTTTTCTCTTCTTCAAATTACTGTACTTGAACTTTGGACTTGGACTTATTCGACTTCATTTTCATCGTTCTTATTTCATCATTTTCTATTTTCAACATACTCGACGAGGCAGTTTGAGTATTTAAAACTGACTGAAAAAGTTAGAGAAAAATTTTTAATACAATCGGAAAAGAGGAAGCACGCCTCTACATTGTTTCTCATTTATCTTGTTACACTGTGTGCTGTGTTATACTATTACCATGTATTATCCCAGTGAACATGGTAGGCACATTTATGTAAAATTTACATAACAGATTGTACGTAACCATTTCAGAAAAATGCGTGGAAACAATGACGTACCAGTTATGTCATTAACGTAACGAATCCGCAACTGTTATGTTGTAATGTTCCGTCATTTTTTGGTTACTCTGTTACGTAACATTAACGTAATTTTGTTAACGTCTATGTGCGTTCTCAAAAATCTACGTAAATGTTACATAACTGTAATGGCATAATTGCAACGTCACCTTAAATACGTAATATTTACGTAATTTTGTTAATGTCAATGTGCGTTCTCAAAAATCTACGTAAATGTTACATAACTGTAATGGCATAACTGCGACGTCACCTTAAATACGTAATATTTACGTAATTTTGTTAATGTCAATGTGCGTTCTCAAAAATCTACGTAAATGTTACATAACTGTAATGGCATAACTGCGACGTCATAAATACGTAATATTTACGTAATTTTGTTAATGTCAACGTTCTCAAAAATCTACGTAAATGTTACATAACTGTAATGGCATAATTGCGACGTCACCTTAAATACGTAATATTTACGTAATTTTGTTAATGTCAATGTGCGTTCTCAAAAATCTACGTAAATGTTACATAACTGTAATGGCATAATTGCGACGTCACCTTAAATACGTAATATTTACGTAATTTTGTTAATGTCAATGTGCGTTCTCAAAAATCTACGTAAATGTTACATAACTGTAATGGCATAATTGCGACGTCACCTTAAATAAATTTACGTAATTTTGTTAATTTACGTGCGTTCTCAAAAATTTTGTTACATAATGTAAATAATTGCAACGTTCTCAAAAATTTACGTAAAATGTTACATAATGTGCGTTCTCAAAAATCTACGTAAATGTTACATAATAATGGCGACGTCACCTTAAATACGTAATATTTACGTAATTTTGTTAATGTCAATGTGCGTTCTCAAAAATCTACGTAAATGTTACATAACTGTAATGGCATAATTGCGACGTCACCTTAAATACGTAATATTTACGTAATTTTGTTAATGTCAATGTGCGTTCTCAAAAATCTACGTAAATGTTACATAACTGTAATGGCATAATTGCGACGTCACCTTAAATACGTAATATTTACGTAATTTTGTTAATGTCAATGTGCGTTCTCAAAAATCTACGTAAATGTTACATAACTGTAATGGCATAATTGCGACGTCACCTTAAATACGTAATATTTACGTAATTTTGTTAATGTCAATGTGCGTTCTCAAAAATCTACGTAAATGTTAAATAACTGTAATGGCATAATTGCGACGTCACCTTAAATACGTAATATTTACGTAATTTTGTTAATGTCAATGTGCGTTCTCAAAAATCTACGTAAATGTTACATAACTGTAATGGCATAATTGCGACGTCACCTTAAATACGTAATATTTACGTAATTTTGTTAATGTCAATGTGCGTTCTCAAAAATCTACGTAAATGTTACATAACTGTAATGGCATAATTGCGACGTCACCTTAAATACGTAATATTTACGTAATTTTGTTAATGTCAATGTGCGTTCTCAAAAATCTACGTAAATGTTACATAACTGTAATGGCATAACTGCGATGTCACCATAAATTTACGTAATTTTGTTAATGTCACGTCAAAAATCTACGTAAATGTTACATAACTGTAAATACGTCACCTTAAAATTTACGTAATTTTGTTAATGTCAATGTGCGTTCTCAAAAATCTACGTAAATGTTACATAACTGTAATGGCATAATTGCGACGTCACCTTAAATACGTAATATTTACGTAATTTTGTTAATGTCAATGTGCGTTCTCAAAAATCTACGTAAATGTTACATAACTGTAATGGCATAATTGCGACGTCACCTTAAATACGTAATATTTACGTAATTTTGTTAATGTCAATGTGCGTTCTCAAAAATCTACGTAAATGTTACATAACTGTAATGGCATAATTGCGACGTCACCTTAAATACGTAATATTTACGTAATTTTGTTAATGTCAATGTGCGTTCTCAAAAATCTACGTAAATGTTACATAACTGTAATGGCATAATTGCGACGTCACCTTAAATACGTAATATTTACGTAATTTTTGTTAATGTCAATGTGCGTTCTCAAAAATCTACGTAAATGTTACATAACTGTAATGGCATAATTGCGACGTCACCTTAAATACGTAATATTTACGTAATTTTGTTAATGTCAATGTGCGTTCTCAAAAATCTACGTAAATGTTACATAACTGTAATGGCATAATTGCGACGTCACCTTAAATACGTAATATTTACGTAATTTTGTTAATGTCAATGTGCGTTCTCAAAAATCTACGTAAATGTTACATAACTGTAATGGCATAATTGCGACGTCACCTTAAATACGTAATATTTACGTAATTTTGTTAATGTCAATGTGCGTTCTCAAAAATCTACGTAAATGTTACATAACTGTAATGGCATAATTGCAACGTCACCTTAAATACGTAATATTTACGTAATTTTGTTAATGTCAATGTGCGTTCTCAAAAATCTACGTAAATGTTACATAACTGTAATGGCATAATTGCGACGTCACCTTAAATACGTAATATTTACGTAATTTTGTTAATGTCAATGTGCGTTCTCAAAAATCTACGTAAATGTTACATAACTGTAATGGCATAATTGCGACGTCACCTTAAATACGTAATATTTACGTAATTTTGTTAATGTCAATGTGCGTTCTCAAAAATCTACGTAAATGTTACATAACTGTAATGGCATAATTGCGACGTCACCTTAAATACGTAATATTTACGTAATTTTGTTAATGTTTGCGTTCTCAAAAAATCTACGTAAATGTTACATAACTGTAATGGCATAATTGCGACGTCACCTTAAATACGTAATATTTCTCAAATGTCAATGTGCTCTACGTTCTCAAAAATCTACGTAAATGTTACATAACTGTAATGGCATAATTGCGACGTCACCTTAAATACGTAATATTTACGTAATTTTGTTAATGTCAATGTGCGTTCTCAAAAATCTACGTAAATGTTACATAACTGTAATGGCATAATTGCGACGTCACCTTAAATACGTAATATTTACGTAATTTTGTTAATGTCAATGTGCGTTCTCAAAAATCTACGTAAATGTTACATAACTGTAATGGCATAATTGCGACGTCACCTTAAATACGTAATATTTACGTAATTTTGTTAATGTCAATGTGCGTTCTCAAAAATCTACGTAAATGTTACATAACTGTAATGGCATAATTGCGACGTCACCTTAAATACGTAATATTTACGTAATTTTGTTAATGTCAATGTGCGTTCTCAAAAATCTACGTAAATGTTACATAACTGTAATGGCATAATTGCGACGTCACCTTAAATACGTAATATTTACGTAATTTTGTTAATGTCAATGTGCGTTCTCAAAAATCTACGTAAATGTTACATAACTGTAATGGCATAATTGCGACGTCACCTTAAATACGTAATATTTACGTAATTTTGTTAATGTCAATGTGCGTTCTCAAAAATCTACGTAAATGTTACATAACTGTAATGGCATAATTGCGACGTCACCTTAAATACGTAATATTTACGTAATTTTGTTAATGTCAATGTGCGTTCTCAAAAATCTACGTAAATGTTACATAACTGTAATGGCATAATTGCGACGTCACCTTAAATACGTAATATTTACGTAATTTTGTTAATGTCAATGTGCGTTCTCAAAAATCTACGTAAATGTTACATAACTGTAATGGCATAATTGCGACGTCACCTTAAATACGTAATATTTACGTAATTTTGTTAATGTCAATGTGCGTTCTCAAAAATCTACGTAAATGTTACATAACTGTAATGGCATAATTGCGACGTCACCTTAAATACGTAATATTTACGTAATTTTGTTAATGTCAATGTGCGTTCTCAAAAATCTACGTAAATGTTACATAACTGTAATGGCATAATTGCGACGTCACCTTAAATACGTAATATTTACGTAATTTTGTTAATGTCAATGTGCGTTCTCAAAAATCTACGTAAATGTTACATAACTGTAATGGCATAATTGCGACGTCACCTTAAATACGTAATATTTACGTAATTTTGTTAATGTCAATGTGCGTTCTCAAAAATCTACGTAAATGTTACATAACTGTAATGGCATAATTGCGACGTCACCTTAAATACGTAATATTTACGTAATTTTGTTAATGTCAATGTGCGTTCTCAAAAATCTACGTAAATGTTACATAACTGTAATGGCATAATTGCGACGTCACCTTAAATACGTAATATTTACGTAATTTTGTTAATGTCAATGTGCGTTCTCAAAAATCTACGTAAATGTTACATAACTGTAATGGCATAATTGCGACGTCACCTTAAATACGTAATATTTACGTAATTTTGTTAATGTCAATGTGCGTTCTCAAAATCTACGTAAATGTTACATAACTGTAATGGCATAATTGCGACGTCACCTTAAATACGTAATATTTACGTAATTTTGTTAATGTCAATGTGCGTTCTCAAAAATCTACGTAAATGTTACATAACTGTAATGGCATAATTGCGACGTCACCTTAAATACGTAATATTTACGTAATTTTGTTAATGTCAATGTGCGTTCTCAAAAATCTACGTAAATGTTACATAACTGTAATGGCATAATTGCGACGTCACCTTAAATACGTAATATTTACGTAATTTTGTTAATGTCAATGTGCGTTCTCAAAAATCTACGTAAATGTTACATAACTGTAATGGCATAATTGCGACGTCACCTTAAATACGTAATATTTACGTAATTTTGTTAATGTCAATGTGCGTTCTCAAAAATCTACGTAAATGTTACATAACTGTAATGGCATAATTGCGACGTCACCTTAAATACGTAATATTTACGTAATTTTTTTAATGTCAATGTGCGTTCTCAAAAATCTACGTAAATGTTACATAACTGTAATGGCATAATTGCGACGTCACCTTAAATACGTAATATTTACGTAATTTTGTTAATGTCAATGTGCGTTCTCAAAATCTACGTAAATGTTACATAACTGTAATGGCATAATTGCGACGTCACCTTAAATACGTAATATTTACGTAATTTTGTTAATGTCAATGTGCGTTCTCAAAAATCTACGTAAATGTTACATAACTGTAATGGCATAATTGCGACGTCACCTTAAATACGTAATATTTACGTAATTTTGTTAATGTCAATGTGCGTTCTCAAAAATCTACGTAAATGTTACATAACTGTAATGGCATAATTGCGACGTCACCTTAAATACGTAATATTTACGTAATTTTGTTAATGTCAATGTGCGTTCTCAAAAATCTACGTAAATGTTACATAACTGTAATGGCATAATTGCGACGTCACCTTAAATACGTAATATTTACGTAATTTTGTTAATGTCAATGTGCGTTCTCAAAAATCTACGTAAATGTTACATAACTGTAATGGCATAATTGACGACGTCGTAATTTTGTTAATGTCAATGTGCGTTCTCAAAAATACGTAAATGTTACATAAATGGCATAATTGCGACGTCACCTTTACGTAATTTTGTAATTTTGTTAATGTCAATGTGCGTTCTCAAAAATCTACGTAAATGTTACATAACTGTAATGGCATAATTGCGACGTCACCTTAAATACGTAATATTTACGTAATTTTGTTAATGTCAATGTGCGTTCTCAAAAATCTACGTAAATGTTACATAACTGTAATGGCATAATTGCGACGTCACCTTAAATACGTAATATTTACGTAATTAAATGTGCGTTCTCAAAATCTACGTCACCTGTAATGGCAAATTACGTACGTAATATTTACGTAATTTTGTTAATGTCAATGTGCGTTCTCAAAAATCTACGTAAATGTTACATAACTGTAATGGCATAATTGCGACGTCACCTTAAATACGTAATATTTACGTAATTTTGTTAATGTCAATGTGCGTTCTCAAAAATCTACGTAAATGTTACATAACTGTAATGGCATAATTGCGACGTCACCTTAAATACGTAATATTTACGTAATTTTGTTAATGTCAATGTGCGTTCTCAAAAATCTACGTAAATGTTACATAACTGTAATGGCATAATTGCGACGTCACCTTAAATACGTAATATTTACGTAATTTTGTTAATGTCAATGTGCGTTCTCAAAAATCTACGTAAATGTTACATAACTGTAATGGCATAATTGCGACGTCACCTTAAATACGTAATATTTACGTAATTTTGTTAATGTCAATGTGCGTTCTCAAAATCTACGTAAATGTTACATAACTGTAATGGCATAATTGCAACGTCACCTTAAATACGTAATATTTACGTAATTTTGTTAATGTCAATGTGCGTTCTCAAAAATCTACCATAACTGTAATTATACTACCAAAGTACGTATAATGTCAATGTGCGTTCTCAAAAATCTACCTACTATACTACCAAAGTTATCATAAAAAGCAATATGCAATATGCAATTGCTTTTCTTTAAGGATAACTATGTGTTTTCTTTGCACCAATAGTTTCTTTTATCTCATTATTCTGTGCATTAAAGTATTAGGGTAAGATTACCGAAAACTAAATATTTTACGAGATATTTTGTATTTTATATCAAAGTACTGCAAATTTGGAGCCTTATAACTCGAAAAGTACTTAATGGAAAAACATTTATTTAGAGTGTTTTAGAAAGCTCTTGAGGTAAGCCACAAGAATATGTAATGAAAAATAGTAGGTTCCATTTAAGAAATTAAAAATAACCTTTACATGACCTTTAAACGATTATCCAAGGTCAAACCGATGAAACCAGTAAATAGTCTTTTTAAACCCTACAACTTTTATTGGAAACATTTTTTTGCAGAAATTATATTTTGCAAGATTTTTCAGGGTTTTTATACTTTTTCCTCATACTGTATATTTAATATGTTATATAATCTATTTAATATATGATATATATAAATATTATATAATATATATAATATTTAATATATAACATATATAATATATTTATTTAATTGAATCTAATTATATTAAAATATGTTTCTTCTTTTTATAATCTACTAAAAATTTACAAAAAATCAATGAAACTCCAAAAAACATAAATTTCTTGGTTTTTCAAGCGGGCAAAACCCAAAAAAAACCCGTCCGGATTTTTGGGTTAGGTAAAATAATGCCAGTCTACCTAATCACATTGTATTGCAACTACGTATATTTAATTTTATATATATTTAGTGTTCCAAAATTCAAAATTGATTATTATTTTTCAGGGAATTAAATTAAAATAAATAACTACGCGGCGACGTGTTTATGTCAGATCTCTTCTTTTTATATTTGTAAAATTAACTTGTTTTAAATCATTATTGAGAGCAGTCATGCCTAAAGTGAAATTAAAACTAGACATTTCCTGTTTAACACCAAGACAGCAGCGACGTAATTTTTTGAAAGAACTTAATAATATTCGTAACCAGTCTGTTAATTTAAATACTTTACAAGGTGAAAATGATATCGTAAGCGAATTAAATGTACAAAACAGCATCGAGCTATTACCTCAGCAGCAAAATGATATAAGGAAAGTTGACGTTGACAATTCCAATGTAATTGACACTGACGTGTTAAATGATGACTTAATTTCTATATGTTCGGGAGTTAGTGCCAATGAAAATAATCTTTCTTCAAGCAATTCTGACAGGGATATGTTGATTGAAACCGAAATTTCAGAAGAGATTAGAAAATGGGCTATTGAGAATTGTTTGAGTCAATTTGCTATAAGTGGTTTATTGAAAATTCTAATAAAATACGGCCATGACCTTCCTGTTGATACTCGAACTTTGCTTCGAACTCCAAAACAAGTTAATAATATTATTCAAATGGAACCAGGGAATTATTATCATGCAGGTTTAGGTGAAAGTTTGAGAAAATCTGTTCGAAAGCATTACTCACGAGTTTCTTGCCCATCGCAAATAAATATTAATGTGAATGTAGATGGCCTCCCGTTAACCAAATCTTCCGGCAGTCAATTTTGGCCCATTTTGGGTAGTATAGTGGCAGATTTTTACACTGAACCATTTATAATTGGTGTATACCATGGCAGTAAAAAGCCAAAATGCAGTAATAATTTTATGGAATATTTTAAGAATGATTGCATCGAAATTCTTCAATCGGGCATTATAGAATACAATAATAAAATAACTGTTAAAATTAATGTATTTATCTGCGATACTCCTGCCAAAACGTTTATCAAAGGAATTGTGGGGCATAATGGACATTTTGGTTGTGGTAATTGTGTTCAGGAGGGAGATTATATAGAACATAGAGTAACATTTCAAGAAACTAATGCAATGCTAAGATCGGACGAATCTTTTAAGTTAAAGCAACAAGAAGAGCATCATAAATTCACTTCAAATCTTGAAGAACTAAACATTGGAATGGTCACGCAATTTCCTTTAGATTACATGCACCTAGTATTGTTAGGAGTGATGAAAAAATTGCTGCAGTTCTGGGTTAAAGGTAAACTTAATATCCGTTTAGTGACAACTCTGTTAGACCGTATTTCAACTTTCTTGCTGTCATTGTCGGCATTCTTACCAAAGGAATTTGGTAGAAAACCGAGAGCGTTAGATCAGGTCGATCGGTTTAAAGGTACCGAATTAAGGCAATTGTTATTATATACTGGTCCTGTTATATTTTACAACAAATTATCTCGCGATAAGTACGTTCACTTTTTAAGCCTCAGTGTAGCGATACGAATTTTATGTTCTAAAGAATATTACGTACAACTTCTTGATTATGCACGCAGCTTATTATTGTATTTTGTTGAAAATTACGGTGTATTATATGGCTATCAGCATGTCTCGTATAACGTGCATAATTTAATTCATCTGTGCGACTACGTGAAATTATGGGGGACGTTAGATGAATTTAGTGCATTTAAGTTTGAAAATCACATGCAAAAAATTAAAAAAAAGATCAGATCTTCAAGTCGGCCATTACAGCAGTTAGTTAATCGTTGCGTGGAAGAAGATAATTTACATGTTACGCGCAAAGAAAAGAATTATCCAATTCCTAAATTCAGTAATATTACAAATGCTAACGGCGAAAGGCTAATAAAATCGATTCAATGCAAGGGCTTTTATCTTAGTACAAAACCTGCTGATAATTGTTGCTCTTTGCTAGACGATACAACGATTTCGCTTACCAAAATTTATTTAAAAAATAAACAGTTTTTTGTTAATGGTAAAAAGTATTTGAATGTAAAATCATTTTTTAAAAGTCCATGCGACTCTTTAAGTATTGGAATTAAACAAATCAACGAGTTACAATACGAGTTAATGACTGCTTCTTTGTCTGATATTAAAACAAAATGCGTAAAACTGCCTTTATGTGAAGAAGAAGCTGTAGTATTGCCTTTACTCCACCAACAAGAAATATGTTTATGGCGAGTACTGAGATATTGGTTAACACATACAAATAAAACTAATTAAAATGATTTAATAAATATTATTATTATATTACTTCGATAGATTTTCAACAATGGCGAAAGATTACGCTGTAGTCACGTTTACACAAGATGGAAATGATGAGCAAGAAATCGTATCAGAGGTGCCAAGTTTATGGCTCCGATCAGAGTCATCTAAATGCTGGTGGCCATCAGTAAAAAATATAAATACCTTAATCGCAAAACAAACTTTACCTGATACTAATGACCCTAAGTGGCGTCTGTATCCTGTTGAATTTCATGGATATTATGGTAATCTGTATTTTATTGTATATACAGGGTGTTTTGGGAGGAAAGGGAAATATTTTGAGAATGTGTTTGGAGGTCAAAACAAAAAAAAATAACCAATGTTTATGTTTGATTCTCAGTCATCGCGGAGATAATTAGATCTAAGTTTTTAAAATTTGTTTTGCTATTTAAGAATTTAAAATAAAAATATTGCACAAAATTTATTAAATTTATTATAAATTTATTAAAAATATTCTTTAATTCAATGTTATCTGTTTGTAATAAATTTTGTTATCTGTTTGATAATAAATTTTGTGCAATCTTTTTTTGCTATCTGTTTGTAATAAATTTTGTTATTTGTTTAGTATTTGTGCAATATTTTCATTTTTCTCCCGGAACACCCTTAGCTTTTATATTATAATATTGTTGAAAAATAATGTTACTTGAAAATTACGATTTTGTTCCAATCAAGATTCTTTAGAACAGGCTAGAGAGAAGGCAATGAACTATTCTTCGAGCGATGATAATGTAATACTTCAAACGAACAGAAAATCGCGTATTTCAAGCAAAACCCGTAGGGAAAAAACTGGAGTGTCTGATTCTGAATATGATTCTAAGCCGACATCGGTTCTACCAAACCCACCAGAGCTTACATTTAATAAAAAGATGCCAGTTAAGAAACCCTCAAATGCTCTTGAGCCTATTCAAGAAGTTCTTGATCTGCAAGTCATTGACGGATCTCTCGTATCACATAAAAGTAATGGCAAATTTTTGTTTATTTATTATATTATTAATTCATATTATCTTTATATCATACACATTTTTTAAAATTAGATTTACAGTTTTTATTAGTGATTATTGCGAAATTATTTTAGCACTTTTTTAATTTTGTAGGTTTACAAGATTTATATACGTTAATGACAGCAATGTCAGATAGCATGGAAGGTATCATATATTTTTGTATAATTTTATTATTTTCTTTTTTCGTACTATTCTCTTAATATTATTAATTTTTCAGCTCACTTTGAAAAAATATATGAAACGATAACTACTCTTTCACAACAAATCAAAGAATTAAATACTCGTTCAGTAGCTTTAGAAACAAAAATTAATCGAACTACGTCTGGAGATCCCCCTATATTGGATGTATCAAATATGCAGCGTTTTCTCCCACTTAAAACGATTGATGATGTTAAAGCTTTTGAAAAAAATTTATCAGAAAATCTAGACGAATATAACAAATTTGTAAGTTCTATATTGCCTCTTTCATTTATTAAATTATATATTACAATTAATATTGTCTCGTTATATTTGTTTAGCTGGCGTGTATATCTCGCGTAGGCGGAAGCTGCGGTAAAGAAAATTTAATTCGTATATACCGAGTTGTATTCAGCAATGACGTTGCCAAACAGTCATCCTGGAAAGGTCTACGCGACCATTTTAAAATCAGTGACCTAAAAACAATAATAACGGCTATACAAGGTAAAACACATTTTAATACTTGATAATATTAAAGTTTATTCATGGTTACAATTATATCGTCATAATAAATGTTTCAGCAACAATTTTGGCTCACCACGAATTTAACACGAAGGAATTTGAAGATATAACCAAAGAATGGTTTCGTCAAGGTGGGCAGAGGCTCGTCAGAGATAAACAGAAGATTGCAGAAGGGAAAAAGCCGTAGATGTAGAAAAAGATGTAATTAATACGTTTCTTGATATTTTATTAAAGTTTAAATGTTTTTAAAATGTTCTAAAATCATAAGCAATTCTGCGAATTTAACTTATTTTTTAATAAGATTATGTTATTACATGTGTTAATTGCAATTATCTAATTATAAGACTGAACACAATTTTCTTTTTTGCAATGGAGCTTTAAGTTTTAAGTTTTACATTATAATTGATTTTGAGTGATATTATTATTAAGATAATATATATTATATTATAATTTGTTTAACAATTTGCTAAATTAAATAAGAGTTCAAACCAGCATTTGATTGAATTTTATAAATGTCCATATTTATATATAATACTGTCCGACACTAATTGTCTTTGACTTATGAAATATCGTTTTCGAAGTATTTCTTGACGCTGAAAATGATGTTGCCTCAGAATTTTCCCATCACATCACATTTCTGAGAAAATTGGGGTACTGTGGGCCAAAAATGATGATTTTGGCCATATTCAGAATGGTATTGCGGTTAAGAAAATTTTATTTTTTCAAATGCGTCTACTCCATCTTAGATTACTATCTTTTACCTTCAAAATGCCTTTTTTGTTTGTTTCTGTACCATTTTTTTTCACCGAGTTGTGAACGATTGAAAATACACATTTTATGAGCCATAAGAGATGCGTTCTAGGCCCGCACATTTAGCCGAATCCTAGGACCAGATGTCTAAAAAAACTGGGTTTTTAACCCATCATAACTCGATGAAAAAAATTGTACATAAACAGACAAAATGCATTTTGAAGATAAAAGATAGCATTTTAAGATGGAATAAACGAAATTGAAAAAATAAAATTCCCTTAACCACAATACCATTCTAAATATGACCAAAATCATCATTCATGAACAGAAACCTCTTTGTTACGTAATTTTACATGTAAATGTTACGTGAATTTATATGTAGATGTTACGTGATTTTATACGTAAATGTGACGTAATTTTATATGTAAATGTGACGTAATTTTACACGTAAATGTGACGTAATATTATACGTAAAGGTGACGTAATTTTATACGTAAATGTTCCGACTTTGTAACGCAAAATAGAATCAAGTGGTGCTGACATTTTGACCAAATCGTGACCTGGAAAATGATGTGAATGTTACGTAACCAGCGGAACATCGTTCTGTAATGGTTACATAAATGTTATGGAACAGTGTTCACTGGGATACTATGTATTATACTAGGAAAAATTTAGAAGACACTTTTATTATCTAAGATATCTTGCCAACAAAAAGTATAAATATAACCATTTAAAATAAATGTTATATAATGTGATAGTCGCTGTGATAGTCGCTACATAAAATCTACTTTTAGAGTACGCTCTAAGATTGATATTGTATTTCACGTATGACAGGACTGAGATTTTGCGCGGTGAATGACAAGTGATAAAAGAGTTCGTATGTGGCTTCTCTTCTTATAATATTATGATTGTCGTATAAATTTAGAATTGCATTGTCATTGTATTCTTGAGGTTACTATTGTAGCCTCAACATATTTGTATTAAGATTTTCGTCTTGAAATGTTTTAAGAAATTTGCCAGAAGATATTATTACTTTATTTCACTATACTTTCTTCATTATTCCAAAGATATACAAGATTCCATTTAAATGTAAATAATATTTAAAACCAACCTAGCATGTAAATAGTATCTTTTTTGTTAGTATTATTAGTATCGTTACTTTTAAACTTCTTATTAGATCGTGTTACATCGTTACGATAATACGTCACTCAAAAACAATATCGAATAAATAATACGTTAGAGAGTGGAAAAATTAGATAGTTTGATATACTCCTATATCGGTGAAATAACAGGATGACGTAAAGATGACATCCTATAATTTCGTACTTCATGTATTGTATCCGTTGAAGAATCGATATGCGTGGTACGTATCATTATGTTACGGGTCTCTGGACGGGGAATTGAAATAAATAAAAATGCTGTCAAATTTTCTGAGAGAGTATGATACCAATAGGATATTTTTGTCGATAAGTCTTTGGCCGTTTCAAAGAAAGATCGTGAGAAATTCGTTGCGGATTTTTTTTTGTTGCTCGAAATAAGTTACTGTTCGTTTAAGGTATTGCACATACATTTTAGATAAATTTTTGTTCCAAATAATACATTCAATTAGTGTTTATAAATTTTTGTTTTACTATTTTGTATGTATATATATATATATATATACATACATACATACACGCGCGCGCGTATGTATGTATAAAGTTTTCGCGAACTATTATAATAGAATATAAAGTTTTCGCAAACTATTTTGCAACAAATGTTCTATAGGTTTTCATCGTGTTACTTTAACTCGCGTGCATTGCAAAAAAATAATATTAAAATTTGTAATTTAAATACACACATAATTTCACTTGATAATCTTGATTAAAATCAATTAATGTTTGTAGATATGCGGCAGAATGGTACAATTTCTCACCTAAATTAAAATTTCTGTTAATTATAACTTTGTAGAATTAGTACACCCTGGATTAAAGACATGTAATATAATTCCATTATCCATAGAAACCTATGCAATGATAAGTATTATGAAGCTAAAAAGTTATTTATAATTTTACAGTTTTAATGTTATTTATATGCATATAAAACAATTTATACTTACTTTTATTCAATTGAAGGCATTACGAACGGCCGTCTTATTTTACTTATGTGTTATCACTATAAGACTGAGCGTATATAATAACTGAATGTTCTCTCCAATATGCGTTTGATCCCATCGATAAATTGTAGAAAGTGTAAGAGACTTACAATGTTACTCGATAATGGAATTATAGTTTCATTCAATCAGTTGCTTTTTGTACAATTTTTACTTAAGACCCTTTGTTTCTGTTTTTTCGTTTTCGTTTTTTTAATTGTGTCATAAACACTATTTATTTTATTTTGTGTCAAAGTAAACTTTAACAATCTTGTATAATATTATTTACTGCATATGTTAATTAAATGAAATATTAATTTTATTAGTTATAGGATGGAAAAATGAAAATTATTTGACACGTTCGCATTATGGTTCTCAAAATATCTTTCTTTAGATATCTTTTTTTTCTTTAGATAGCTTTTAATTATTCTTTTTTTGTATATCTTTTTGAAATTCTTTCTTTGGATTGTTGGATTAATTGGAATTCAAACTCAATTTTTTGCATACGTTACCTAATAATAATAATACGTTATCTAACTTTTTCCCCATACACATTTACTAATTTTAAAATTTACTAATTAAAAATATATTCGAGACTCTTCGGTACTTGCGCTGACAGTGTTTAGAACTGACTAGAAAATATTCCAGCAAACAGAAAAGCAAATCAACAAAAAAGTCAAGAGACTAACATCTATATTATTATTGTCTCAACTTTTGCTGCATCATGCTGTTACTATATTTTCGTACGTCAATCTATAAGATTAAACATTAGTTTAGAGAAAGTGATACTTTGATATTGATAGACAGATACGCTCGGCGAAATAATAGATTGACACCGACAATTCTTGACATCCTATGATTTCGTGTTTCATGTGCCGACCTGTACCCGCTGAAGGATCGGTAGCATGCGTGGCATGTGTCATTATGTTGCAGTCTTTCGACGGGAAATGACTAATCATGCTAGCAAATATTTTGCGAGAATATAATTTCAACCAAATACTTTTGTCAAACGTAGGTCTTTGGCCATTTCAAAATAAACGCGTGAGATATTTCTTGCAAACTTTGTATCTTCTTCTCGAAATAAGTTACTTCCCGTTCGAGGTATTCATCGACTAAAACGAAATAGATTAGTATTTGAAAGTTTTTATCGTATTAAATATTGTCTTTTTATTGTACAATATATGTATGTAAATTACATACTCCATATTATATATATATATATATATATATATATATATATATATATATAGTAATATTTATATTTAATAATATAATATGTAATATAGTTAAATTGGTTAAATAATGGAGTATCAGTCTGATTATATAATAACATATATATATATATGATTGCTATATAAATGCGCGCGCGTGTGTGTGTACATAATTTGCATCATTTTTACGAATTATAACACAGTTATCAATGTAATACACAGATATTACTATTGTATGATCATTGGGACGATAGCCAAATAGTTTTTGAAGGTTGCTATCAAATTGTTATGTTACTTGCTTTTAACGTGAGGATGATAAATGGGATTTGGAATCGCGATAAGGTACGTCTTTAAAACAAAAACACTATATATTTATAATAAAATCAATTATACGATTTATACAGAGTGTCTTGATTTGAATTACTATGTCTCTTGTAAAGGTAGAGCGAGTTAAACTGAATAGGAAAGTCCTTTACCGTTTTGTGAATTTCTTGATAATTAATAAAAATATAATTAATAAAGATCTGTGAATCAGCGTGCATCCGAAAAGAGACAACTCAGCGTCAAGCGACGATTGTGATTATTATGTGCGCGATGAGACATTGAGAAGAGCATGCAACAAATAATAACTAGGCTGTCTCTTCTAGTTTGTCGTTGAATCGCGCGGATGCACGTTCATTCATTTTTCGATTTTTATTAATTAATTTCTCATTAATTCATAGGACACTCCCAAAACGGTAAAGGATTTTTCTATCCAGTTTAACCTTCTTTATCTTCCTATGAGAGGTGATACGGTATACAGACACCTTATAATATTTTATACACGTAGTACATTTATCTATAATAATTTTTACATTTATTATTATTGTGATCAGTTACGACGATTATACAGTACCATTGACAACAATTGGGACATATTTACAAATGATACGGAAGTTCGAATTTTGAAAGACTACTCTATACTATCACGAAGATTTACAAAATATTATTTCAGTGAGTAACATTTTTTCACATAGTACATAATAACATATTTTCACACAAGCATTTATTGAATTAATAGAATTCAGTAGTAAAAAAATTTCGTAATTTAGTAGGGATAAAATTAATTTATTCGTATATATTTGAAACTGAAAATTAACATGCTGTAAAAGACAAATAGCGCCGAGTAAAATTTTCGCTAATGAGAGATTCGTTACAGACGAGTCCGATAGTGATAAATCTAGGATACTTCCCTAAATTGATATTATTGAAGAAACAGCACACGTCTCTTATGATATTACAGTGCTAATGTGTGGCATCACGTCAGGATTTATATTGCCCCCATTAACACCGATATTCTTAGATATCGTCTTGCCTCTTAACGAATCACGTCCACGGATCCTCGCAGCCGCAGCGGAATTCAGAGTGGATGTAAATGAATATTTTCTACCACTTTTTTGTTACACTACGGCAACAATTGTGATAGGTGTAAATATGATGGTGAGTGTTGATGCCATGCATGTCTCATGCACCGCGCATGCATGCAGTTTATTTGCAGCTATCAGGTAGGTCGCAAATATTGCAAATATAATAATAATTTCAATATGTATAATACATATAATGAGAATTTAATAATAATAACATTATTATTATAAGACGTTAATAAAGCAAATAAAAAAGAAATTTATTATTGTAAATTTGTTGTTGCATATAATATATCTGGCATTCGCAAAGTAAAATTTATTTTTTGCAGTAAACAAATTGAAAACATAATCTCGATAGCGAATAACAATAATGAAAACGAATGTGGATGTCACCTAAATATGGTACTTGATTCATTGAGCGAGGAAATGATATATCGCGAATATATAATATGTTTAAAAAAGCACCAGCTTGCTATAAAGTAAGCTTTTATCAAATTATCTCTCTTGTCAATTATGTCAATACATAATTGAACGATATTAATTTCAACACATGATTTTAATGCTTTTCCTAAATTTATAACATATATATGTAAATTATAAAACATTATAGATATATTTTTAGGAAACGTACATAAAACCATATATAAAAATGCTATCGATTAATATTATATTATTGTCTATATATTTTTTGAAACTAATTAGTTAATATAACTTCTATTCTATAGGTTTGTTAACATATTGGAATCATCGTATCAAGGGCTCTCGTTACTTATCTTAATAATAATTGTTGCACTTTTAAGTCTGATTGGAATTCGAGTAAGAAAAAAATCGTATAATTATTCATATAAGATATATGTCTCACAATATAAATATCCAATAATATCCAATATAAATATCTCACATATAAATATCCAATCATATAAATTATTAAAAATTGTAATATAGACGAATTTCCATATTCTTTACTCGTTGACACCATGCATGTGTTAGCATGCTTATTCTTAACTTTTTTTTAGTTTTTACTCTAATCTTTTTTCATTCTTTGTTCTAATCTTTATTTCAATTCTGAGACTGGTTAAATCAAATTATCTCGGGTCTGTTGAATGTCTCTCGGTTCAGATAATGGATAAAAGTTTGATTTGTGCAATGAAGAATTTTTGTTTAAATTTTAACATTTTTTTCTAATATGTTTTAAAGTATAGTAAACCTAAATATATTCAGTTTCATCAATTTTTACATGTCACAAAATTATAATTTTTCATATAAAAATTAATTGTATTTTGAATGGAATTACGCAATGATATATTACAGATTGTCTATGTATTAAATCAACTGGGAGAAGTGATGAAATATTTATTTTTAATAATGGGACTCTTAACGACATTGATGATCGCATGCTACTGTGGTCAGAGAATAATGGATGAAAGTCAGAATATATTTTATCGAGCGTAATAATTATTTTATATTTTAATACATACATCACGCGAGTAAAGATCTCGCAAAGTTCAATTCGATTTAACTTAAAAAAAAAAACACTTTTAATAATTCCAACTTAATTAGAAAATGTAATTGTATTATTAATCATTTAATCAATTATTACAAATTTATATCTTAATAACAAATGTCTCATGTATTAAAATAATTATATATACATATTTATCGTGTGTAGGAAGAAATATAATTTAATTTTTTACTTATACATAATTTCTTTTGAAAATTCAATTAAAGTCAATTATGTTTACAGATATGCTGCAGAATGGTACAAATTTTCGCCTAGATTAAAATCTTTATTGATGATAACACTTTTTAGAAGTAATACACCGTGTGGATTAAAGGCAGGCAATATGATTCCGTTATCCATCGCAACCTATGCAATGGTAAGCTCTACAAAACCTATAAATTTTATTTGCAGTTTATCGATTACTTGTCTCATAAATCTGTATGTGCAAAAGAGTTTATTTATTTGTATTCAATTCAAGGTGGTGCGAATGAGTATGTCTTACTTCACAGCATTTTTATCACTTAAAGATTGACTACCCATTTTTTACATAAATCTTTAGAAATGTGTCTTCGTTTTCATCTCATTGTCAATAAAACATAATAAAACATAATAAAAAAGTTTACGACTTTATTTCTTCGATAATATAATTTAGAATTTTATGTAAGAAGCTGTTTATATTCTGTCTTCACGATTTTTTTTCACAATCGTACTTTCAAAAATTCTTTATTCCATTTGAACGTGAAAAGCATTTAAGATTAATTAAAAGAAGCAAGAAATTAATATTATTAATATTAATATTATTATCACAATATATATAATTTTCTACTGCCTTATACTACATTATTTTATTTATATCACTGCACTATTTTAAACGTTCAACAAAGGTTTTACTTTAGACATCGGAAAAGTGGTAGTTTAGTTTCAATAGATATACATCTCTTTAACATTTACTAAATTACAGACCGATTACTAAATTACACGTTGATGATTCTTGACAATGATAATCATTATAGTAATGATTATAATATAATCATTATTTACTTTTATTATTTTATATGAAATACTCAGCAACCACCAACTAACAGTAACGTAACAATAGTATTATAATTTCACACTCAACAATATAAGTGTAATCTACACACGTTGTACATAATAGTTACATTGTAGAAAATTATAATATTGACATAATGTTACTGTTAGTCTTTGTCAAGTAGCACTGAGTTTTTTATAAATTTGAAAAGTATACAGCTGGACAATTATAGATTCATTTATTTATATTGTGCAATGTTTTATTTTAAGCCGACAATCATCGTTCTTCAATACAGTTGACAATGTTATTTTAACATGTTAATTAACTATATAAAACATCCATTTTATCAATTTCATAAATTCGTAAATATTCATATCAAAGATGGCGCTTGAAAAACGCGGTTTAGCGATCTCGACATTCCTCCTTTCGGGAAATGCAAATTTCGTATCAAGGACACGCAAATATAATATCAAGATCAAATAAATATCAAGTAAAAAAAACTCACCAATTTCTCCTCCTGCAATTTCCTCTCCTCCCGCGCCGAAAGCCAAACTTCTTTTTCAAAACAAGAGGCACGCAGCGACGTAAGTGTAAAAAAAAAAGGAACTCCGAAATAGAAGCTATTCTGGTCTCCCTTTGGTACCTCCGATACCTCCCGATTCTCCTCCCGCACTTGGAGGCCGAACTCACGCGTGTTTCACGTTGATCCGCGGAAAAAGAATGGAAACGCGCCGAGAAATGGAGCGGTGAGAGCGGAAGAAGACCGAATCGCACTGGCCGCATGCGCGCGCACCATTCATGGCGGCCGCGAGTCGCGGAGTCGTGGGTCCGTTCGTGTGCGTACTGGCGACAGCGGTCCCTCGGCCGATTCCCCCGGGTCCACGTCACGCCGATCCGAGAGCAGACACGGCAATCTCGAGCACGACGAGGGTCGAGCTCGGCTTTCGTCGGCGGTGTACGGCAAGCAACCGGCAAGACGAAGCTCAAAATGCCACTGGTGAGTCTATCCTCCGTGCGCGCTCTTTCTCTCTCCTTCTCACTGTCTGTCTCGCTCGCTCGAGAGCGCTTATTCCTGGCTGTCATCCTCGACCGCGGGAGGCATTTCGCTTTGTCATCTCTCCAGAGAAGTCGATCTGTTCGTCGAAGATCACTTCCCTGACTCGGTGAGCGATCGCTGGCTGTGAAACGGGGCGAGAATGCGACTGTCCGTCCTCGCGATTTCCGAGGTAAGAGCTGGGTGCGGTTTTTGTGGTTAGTTCCGGGCACGAGAAACGGGAGTTTTTGAGGAACGGATCGCGGATTGAAACGTTGGTACTGAGCTTTATTTTGCGCGCAGCAGAGTTGAGAGAGTTCGTCGGGAACATAATTTAAAGGGATCAATAATGACAGAAAAGTATGTCAATGTATCGCAAGTTGACGTTAATACTAAATCCGACTGTGTCCCAGTATTGTAGTACGTGATGTTGCAAAGCTTTTTTGTTGTTGGTGCGATTAGCGTGAGAATGTATTGAGTGTGTTATGATATTTGCAAAAAAAAAGCGGAATTTTTCCAAGAAATTTGAAGATAGTTATGTGATGTTTTATTTTATAGAGCTCGAGCTCGAAGAAATCATTATGCATACTGCCTGAAGTGATTGTTAACGAGAGAAAAGTACGTTATTGTACAAAAATTCGATATTAATGTTAATATTAATGTTTTCATCAGTATAAACAATAATATGCCACATTGTCTATAATAAATATTTGCTGTTTGTTAACATGTGCAAAATTTATGCTTATTATATTTCCATGTTCAGGAAAGAGTAAAGTTGTATGATTAAAGTTGTACATTAGTATTATAAAGAATATAAATTTGATAATAATGAAGATATATCTCTTTAGGGCAATCATGCTGCCCTCACACCGCTGGAAGACATGTCTGCGGGACGAGGGCAGGCAGGTGGAGGGCCTCCTCAGAATTGTCAGAAAGTTTTTATACAGCGTGACTACAGCGAAGGTACTATGGTCAAGTTCCAAACGCGGTTTCCTACAGAATTGGAAAGTAGAGTGAGTATTGCATAAAAGACTTCTAATCTGTATATAACTCAAGTTAGACTAACGTGCTTCCTTAAAGAAAATTAAAATGGATGAAAAAATATTGATCACAAAATATTTCCCTGATTTAGTTGGACAGACAATTGTTCGAGTACACGATCAATCAGTTGAACAACTACTTTGCCGAGGCAGAGCGTGCCAGTTGTTCTACATACTGCGAGAGCTGCCTATACTGTCTCACAGGTTATCTAATAAGTATATGTACCGAAACGCATTACGAAAAGTGTCTGCGCAAGGTCGCCAAGTTTGTCAGCGAACAAAACGATCGAGTGTACAAGCCACGCGGTCTCCTACTGACGGACCCAACGACTCGTGGACTCAGGCTAATAGAGATCTCGGTATTGGATAGACCTGCGTCGTGACTGCATATTAGCCGATCTAGGGAGTTCTTTATGTGACCCTCCACGCAGCACTCTGAACATTACCTCGCCAGAATCATGAATGTGCACGCGATCGTGAGTGCCTATCGACGCAATTATGGGGCATATCGGCTGGTTTGAGTCATTTTCACAAGGAGCGGAAATCCTGCAAGGCTTGAAGGAACAAATTTTCCATAATTATCGGCCCGATGTTTTGTGGGTCGCGAGTTGTTTAGATGCACCTTGCACGATTAATCTTACCGAGTACGCGTGTAATGAGTTGAAACTCTCTTGTCGGGTCGTGCCTTGTACTTAGTTTAAATGGTAAATGTAGATTGGTGGATTGGTAGATTTCTAACGGATACATGTATGTGAAGACCTACTGGAAACAGGGATACATGAATGTGCGCGATTGACTTATGTGGATTTTGTGGGAATAAATGGTGATAAAGCTTTATACAAGGTCGACCTAATTGCGGCAGGAGAGTCTCGCATTCATTCGCATTCGTGGTGTCTCAATCCTAAGTGGCAGCTGCTGCGTTTTCGAGGGAGGGCGTACATCGAAGTGCGTGGATGTGTAACGAAGCCGTGGCACTTCTATAAGTTCAATTTTCTATATGCATACACAGAACATATAACATACGAAAGTATATGAAATATATGAGGCGAATCAGGGTGCGGTAGGAAAGTATAAGTCATGTTTGTACACGTTGTTGAACGACGTGAGTTAGCTTACCGCGAGCCGTCACATTGATTTGTCACGTATACGACGGGGTCTACATATTTTTTTACTGTTCATTTATGACTTTATCGTATCACCTGCATTTAATTAATAAGACGTGAATGAGATGCGTGTCTGCGTGAATTATTTAGCGAAGAGATGGCATTCAGTGTTAGCGTCTGTAGCGTGTATTTCGTTCAGGTTCCGCCCAATGAGAACCTCAATTACGAGCGAGTCTCGTTCTCGACGAATGCGGACGAACGAATCTCCGAGTTCTTCTCTTCCGTGATGTATCTTCCATTGCGTTTGTGTATCCACGCGCAAAAGCGTAAAGTCTTTTTGCATATTGGGTAGAATGTTCAGCTAGTCGCGCATGTGGATGCCTCTCGACAGCGAAGATGGTAGATTCGATTGATATTACTGGCACATTTGTCGCGCCGTGAAGAAACCCGAGGATTGGCTAAAAAAACCAGAAAAAGAAATTGCGTAAAAGAAAAATGGGGAGGGTGATATAAAAAGTAAGTTACAAATTGATTGGCATTGTGATCAAAGCGAAATCGTGTGCGATGCAGTGCGAAACTTCATACGCTTTAATCCGCTCTCTTGGTCGAAACTGGATACCCATCGCGACGCTGTGGATGCTTTTCATATTCCGTTTCTGTTAATTAGTTGTAAATAATAATGATCTCAACGATACAACGACACAACACCATGTCTTTTACTTTCTCTTATGCGCTTTGAGAGCCTAAAATATCACACGCAAGACGCAACGTCAGAAGAAGTATCTTCTGGCACGATTGCTTCAAATTGAGGGAACGTTAAACCGGTCTACTATCGACTAGCTCGATTTCCAATGTAACGAGTCTCGCGCAGGGAATGATACGACGTACACATGAAGATCTTGCGTGTCTTTGGAATTCGAGTTTGCCGAGGTCGTTCATCGGTTGAAAGTCTCGATTTACGTGCGCTTGTCGCGGCATCGCATACAAACGTGCAATGATTCCTCTCGTTCTTGGTCACAATGCCTGCGGAGCCTGTCCGACGTTGTAATGCGATGTTGTTTGCTGAAAGGATCTTGCCAAATAAACGTGTCACTGCCTCGGCGTACGATTTCCTAGTGTGTAGGAGCGCATGGAGGAAACGTACAGGCCGGAGATCGAAGGGAGGCGACCGAGGGAGATCTCTGAGATCGAGTGAGAGGAAGATGATGTCGAAAAGAAAGGAGGAAAAAAACGAACAAATGGGAAACCGCAGGAAAGAAGTCTCCCAGGAAATCACGGGAAGTTTTCCGTCAGCCAATTCTTTTGGACGTCGCAATATCACGTGTATAAGGGCTCTGACTGCATGTGCGCGCGTGTGCGTGCGTGCATGTTGCACATAATGTATATATATAGCGGATTATAATCATCGACACGACGTAAGGAGACGGAAGGAAAAAAAAGGAGGAACCGTTTGTTATACTTAATTTAATTTAGTAGGACCAATATTGGATTGATGATCCGTAACTGTAAAGGACACCATCGTACGAGTGTAATTTCTAAATGTTTTAATAATAAAAACGGCGTAAATATATGTCTCTGCATTTTGGAGAGTCGCCCTCCATTTCCCGTCGAGATAACGTTTCCTTCTCCCTTCTTTGTTTCAATTCCGAGTTCAATTCGGATTTTTTTAAACACCGCAGTAAAATAAAATGAAGAATTATAACAATATAATGATTTTGTAAGTTATATAATATTATATAACAGCTTTATAAGTTATTATATTTTTATAAAATTAGAATTAATTGACTAAACTTAAGTGTCACTGACGTTTAATCGATCAAAATGCATTTAGCAATCTCCTCTTTTTTTCTAAGCAATAAATAAAACAAAAAAGAAGTTTAATCGAGATTCTCTTCTTCAATTACTAGTACCTGCTTCCTTACGGAAGTCAAAAATCAGCTTCTTGTCGAATACTTGAGTCTTTGTGTTTTTTTTTTATTTTTTTGGAGATCTCGAGATGCGTGTGTGATTTTTTAGTGTGAACTAATCGAAGTGATGTTGAGAAAAAACTATTGGTTTTTCGGAAATTTAATGTAGAAACAATCGCTGTACACTGGTGCCCTCTCGGTCAGAAGTGAGAAACTAAGCTATCTCGAAAAGTTCAAGTTACTCCAGTGTTACTCTTCGATTGAATTCGAATCGCGATCCGTTAGAAAACCAAGTTTTATTTCTGTGTGAATATAAGTAACAAGTCCAGTTACACTTTATAAATATATGTAATATATACATGTATGTGTGCATTTATAAAGCGCAGATGAGAGGAAAAACGACTAGATTCGATTACCGTGAAGTCAGTTGCGCCGACCGCTTCAGTGCGGCACTTCGAGAATCGCCGTCGTCGCATCTGTCGATATCCGAATCGCCGCGGTTGGTCGCGCCATGTTGCAGTCACGAAGTCGCGTTCGAATCGTTCCGCGAATCTCGCGTTCGTGATCGTCCGAGACCGCGAGTCTCGCGCTAAGAATTATTGGGTTGATTATGGGTTGATCGATCTTGTGAACGTCGTGCGTGTACTGTAATCGCCGTGTATCGATTTCGCCTCCCAGGCTCGGCCGATCGAAATCATTTTTGTGTCGTTCGTGTTATTTTGTTCACCGAGGGACGCGATTGATGCATGATCATTACGTCAGGTGCGTATACGCCGTTCCATAATTAGTCGCGTTGATTATACTTCTCGCGATAAGTCATCGTCATTCTCTCAAGTCCGTGTCACGAAATATATGCGCCGTGAAGTTATATTCAGATCGTCCCGTATTCATCGCGATTTGAAGATCAATTTCGCGCGCGAAGAAATCTCGAATGTTTTTCGTGATTTGCACATGATTGTCATTTCTCATCATCAATATTATGATTTCAGCATCGGGATTCGCTTCCATGTGTTCGGGGAGTCACTCCGAGTTTTGGGCTTCAATTTACTTTCTCACTGAGGGTGCGATTGCAGCGAAGTCACAATGGCTGCGCGTTCGTCGCCAGGTATGTGCGTGCATGATTGTAAAATAATTTTAAAACAAGAAATGCGCTTTGTATGTTAAAGACAAATTAAATATTTAAATTTAACATGAAATATATTAAATTTAAATGTGGAACTCTCGTGTGCTTGATGAAATGAGAGTTAAATTTGTGACGTTATTGCAACGTTATCGACAACCTATATTAACGATTGGCTTGAGTTGTCACTTGAGAAAAGCCTTGTCAGCTCTAGAGTCTTTCATGTATTCATCAGTGTTTAGACAAAGACCTGAGCTTTCGAGAAGGCTATAAATCACAGCGTTAGAGAAGGAAATTAATATTTTGTTGAATTAATATTTTGAACAATCTTTTCATTAATTTCTTCAGATTGTGGTATAAATTTTTTTTTATGGATATAACAGCTATTATACTTAAGTATTCGAATTATAATATATATTATAATATACAATATATATAATATATATTTTATATAATATATATTTATAATTATAATTATAATATTATAATATATATAATATATATAATATATATTTTGAGATTTCCATGAATGCGTGCAAAAAATAAAAATTCTCTGATTTGTATTAAATCCATTAATTAGATTAAATTGAAACACTTGATTTTCGCTCAATTGACACAGTTTGAATCGCAAAGGATTAAAGTAGCGTGTAATGATTTTCGAGAGAATAATACTAATAATGAAGTAAGAAGTCTAAACAAGCGGATTTCTGTCTATCACGTTCTCGGGATATTTAAAATAATTTGGCACATCCGCGTTTGTTTGAGCACATCCAGATTTTATTTAACCATGTGCAACAATTTCTGATAGGCATATTGATTCGCAGCTATATCAAAAGACTAGAAACCAGTCTCACTCTTGTGTTGCTCGATTCTCAGACTCACACTCAGAAAACATAATGCGCTTAGGAAGGTTTACGGAAAGTAACGAGAGCACTCTGATCTAACTGATTTCCGCGATGTCCGATCAAACGCGAAAAAAGAGAAGTTAAGTTACCGCGGTTTCTGATCGCTCAAAGATCGGAATCGCTCGACCTGAAATACGTGTATAATTAAGGGATAGCGGAAACATGAATGGATTTTGCCGTGAATAACGTAATTTATGTGTAACTCGCCGTTCTCCCGAAGGGTTCAATGATTCGACAAAACTCGAACTGCAGAAATAATCAGTGGACTCGCGATCGGATTATATACGTTGCGTGCGTACGTTTTAATCCTATCATTGCTTCCGTTTTACGAGACACGACATGAAAGTACCACCACTCGCTATATATCCACTTTATGTACATATACGCAATGAGATCGAAGGATAAATATTCTTAGATTTATGCGAGCGTATTAGCGGCTTCCCAAATCATCTTTAGATTTCTTGAAAAAAAAAAAATCTGTTTTCGCATAGGAATATATATAATTTTTTATTTATTCACATACGAAATATTGGAAATGCGCTCTGTTTCAAAATTTTTCATTTACAAAATTTAAAGTCGTTGAAATTCCTTATTTACACGATTCAAAACTCACCAAATTTACTTATATATTTACGAGATTGTTTCATCTCAAAATTCAATTCAAAATTTTTAATTTGTTATAAGATTTAAAATATTTTTAGATTTAAAATATATCTACTTACACAGTTCTCTTTAGAACATTATTTATAGAACCTATGAAATATTTTAAACTTATGTATTTATTTTATTAAAAATTTCAAGGATTTAATTAAAGTGAAGAAATCGACTTAAGAGCAATTCTTTTTTTTATATCAATTGCGCATCTCTGTCTTCGTTATCGCGGAGATCGCTCTGAAGAAAAGTCTGAGATGATAAAACAATTAAACTGCGCTCGTTTCTGAATACTGTTACATCCTGGAGTAGCGTGTCCGCGAGTCCGATTCGCACGTTTTCGATCTGTAAGCATCATCGTCACCGATCCCTTCGTACACCGAACTGTATAGCCTAGAATATCATCGAGATGTGATACAAAAAGATTGTCAAAATTGAATTCATCGTCATCATTATCATCATCATCAGCCAATCGTCATCATCATCACATATCGTCATCATCATCATCATCATCATCATCATTATCATCGATGCCCGACACATTCACACATAACAGCACGCTTCCTCGCGTTCTACAGAATTGCAATTATGAGCAATGTCGTTGTGAGGCAACGACCGACCATCAAGTTCTCTAGCTACCTAGCCATCGTACTAAGCATACGTGTTTTACGTAATACCGTTGTCTACGTGTTATCGCCTTAAAACCTACGGGCAACAGTCTTCTCGGGATCAGACGCGCTGATGTATTCCTTGTGAGTTCATCTCAGATACTCTCCGTTGTCTCTTTCCGATCTTTTTCTCTTTTTTTTCTCGGTCTACGTAGTTTCGTCTTCGTCCTAGCGAAGATTCGTTAATTACTTTGGAATTTTGATTCGTCATTTTCTACGTCTGACAATGAAAAGGGTGGAAAATGCGCCGGAATCAATAGAACATCTTTTTTGAGCGTATTTTCCAATCCGGAAATGTTTTCCAGGAGTTGTGTGATATTCTCTAATTTTCTCACTTTCTCACGCTAAGCTTTACATGACGTCATACTTTGATTCGAATTTGTCTAATTCGGTTAAATAATATTGAGATTTTTAATTTTTTTTGTTTCCTTAAAATCATGAAATGAGCAATGATAGAGATTTATATAAGAGATAATGAGTCTTTCGATAATTAAACCAGTTCCTTATTGAAATGTAAATTATCACATTTCGATCTACTTTACTCTTTTGTATTGAAAATTACTTTTCTACTCGATTGTAATTTCTTTTTGTCGATATTGTCAGTTTCCTCAGATTTAATTAAACTCATTTTCTTTACACAAATATTTGACTTTTATAAATTGCTGAATTTATCGTCATTTCTTCTCATTGTTTATTCCTTTTCTGTTTTCTTATTTCGATTGATCTTAAATCGAAATGTGATCTTTCATTCTTGATTAAATCTTGATTAAGTCAAATATAACGGTCATTTGTGCAGATGTCAATATTTTTCTGTTTTAAGAGTTTTCCCAAAGGATTCATTTCCCATAAGTATTTCGCTGCAACTGAAAGTAGCTTCAAAAGAACTTCCTCGAAACAATCCATTTGGTATCGTTTTACTCTTCGAGATAGTTTAACTTGGTTATTGAGGCAATTTGTTATTCCTTTAAGAGCAACTTCTAGGTTTACTCTAAAGCTGTTTTTCAATGACAGGTCGTCAATGGATCTGTCAAACTTTAGCTTCCAGGAAATCTCAACGTTAAAGATTCCATCTTCCGCGAACCTGGAAGCTACAATGTGTATTTAAATACTCATTTCCAAGTATCCACCCGTTGGCCATCATTCGGGGATGCTCTCGAGTGTCGTCGAAGTTAGCCGTCAAATGAGTAGGCACAGCTTGTTGCGATTCTTTCTCTCCGGAAGTAGCACCTTTGATTTGCCGGCATCCTCCGAGCTGCTTCTGGCATAGAGAGACCTGCTGATGCGATGTCGGACTCCTTTGCTCAATGTACGTCCGCCTTTTCTCAACGAAGCGAATCTGCCGAGCGATCTGTCCGGCATTTGTTCTTTCTTGTCGGCGTGAGCGCAGTTCAAGGTCGTTACCGTGAATTCGATGTCCTTAGGCTCGTAAGAAACGAATTCTTCTACTGGTTCCTCGATCGTGTCGCGGTCGATCCATGTTAGTCCCATTTCGACCTTTTCCGCCAAATCCTGCCAGTGTTTTCGATTCTCCGTGGTGCCCTCGTAGAGCGGCAATATCCATGGAAACGTTTCCGACAAAACTTTGTAGAGCGGTAAACAGATCACGTCGATGAAACCGACTTGCATCTGTGGTAACTCATCCCGCCTCTCGCGATCCATCATCGCGACCGGCTGCTGATTGAGTTGAAGGCGCTCCAGATCACCTTGATCGAAGAATTCATCGGCCACCAGTTTTGCCACGCGATGTTGCACATCCCAAGGCTTCGCTATCGCGCTCACGTCGCACGCCGTCATCATCATGCCACATAGCACTGCGAAAAAACAGGCAAAATTTATTTATTTATTTATTTACTTATGATATTTGAAAAAAATCATCGAATAAAAACTATCAAGGAATTACATTCTTTCTTCTCCTCGCTCTGCCAATCAAATTCTCCCTCGTCGATCACTTCCATGAAGCGATTCCTCTTTTTAAAGTACATCGCTAGGTCGGTCGACAGAATGGCACTCTCCACGACTTTCATCACACGTCTATAGTCCTCCATCGATAAGTTCTGAAAAATGTTGTTGCTGTCAGAATTCAGGATCATGACGCACTGATCGAAGTGATGATGTTCCATCGTGCTAGTCGAGTAAAGGATCGCCAGTGGAGATTCGGTCTTCGTTTGGAACGCGTTGTTGGTGCCGCGATGATCTAGGTCATGACAAAGACAGGCTACCAGAAGCCCGAGAATCTCCAGATCGGTCATGAATTGTTCCATCTTGCCGGTCTTCAGCATTGCGAACATCGTTTGCGCGACATTCAGCGCGTGTCGCCAATTGTGGTACTTTACTGGCCTGTCAGAAAATTTTCGATTGTAATTCCGTTTAAGATTGCGCGTTTAGTTTCGTTAAAGCCGTAATGGAACAAAATTAATGAAGCGATATTGAAATACCCACCTATAATTCTTCTTCACACTGAGGATCCACCTACACAGGACGTCGTACGGTATGTGAAACTTCTGTATGAGATCGCACTGCTTGAACATCCTGATGGTGGCGCGGCACGTGTCATCATCAGTAAGGTCAAAATCGATGAACGTGAAACTGTAGAGGTTGTACGTTTCCGCGGACGGTATGGAATCGGAGACGAGTCGCAGGGCGTCCTCGTTATTGGCGGTCGCGTGATAACTCAGGCACTCGAGGGCTACCTTCTGCTTCGCCATCAGCTTACACGCAGATTCGTACATCTGCGTGTTGTGAATACCGAGGCCGCAGAAAATAGCGAACGCCTCGAATATCGATACATCCGAGTCGGTAAAGGATGTGCCGTTGTCCTGCGAAGAATTTTTTTCATTATTAATAAACACCTATTGCTCTTAATAATTTTATCTAACTGATAAAATTATTCTTTATTTATATAACGTCAATATTAATATCTGTTAAATTATTATGTTTTATTGTTATATGACGAATTTTATCATGATACAGTATCATTGCTTGACTTAGTGAGCCTATTCTCAAGCAACGCGCGTTTAGTTTAAAAAGTCAATAACATAAAAATCGTATGATACCGCACGTGCAGATTAACGGATTATTGCAGGATTAAATGCAAAGTATATTTAAATGCAAATACAAACTATCAATAACAGATTAATGATAGATTACTCAGGATTATTGCGGACTATTACGGATTAGTACTTAAAAATTAAGAATAGAATTTTATCAATTCAATTGAACCTTGTTGATCAATTGAGCAACTCCGATGACGATTCTCTGTCCGTTGACGATCGGCATGCACAGGATACTTCTGATGGGTTCCTTTCCGCTCTCCATTACATCTTTCTTCAGCCACGTGGCTACGTCGCCAATGTTGAGAATTTGACCTGTCGCGGCGACGTATCTCGCGATCTGACCCAGACAACTCGACAGATTGTTGTTACTTGGTCGATAGACCCGAGCCTCTTGTGTTTCATTTTCCATTTCGAATACCATGGTAAATTTGCTACCTTCATTCAATTCCTGAAAAAATAGAACATCATTCGAAAATCAAAGACTGAAAGATTTTTAGCTTCTCTAAGAAAATTTTAAACTATTAAAAAGATTTAATGTGCTGATTAACGTCACAAGTCAAGAAGTAGAAACGACAAAGGAACGTACGTTCGCTTTGTCGGGAAGGCTGAAAAGTTGCATTTTCTTACTATATTTACGTATACATACGTATACTCGATTTACAAAATCGAAATCACTTACATGCTGCTGAATAATGTCCTCCATGTCGATGTTATTGCTCTGAGCCGCCAGGAAAGAGAAAAAGATCATCAGACATACAAATTCGAGTAACACGTGGCGGTGTCACTCACCTCTCTTCTCGATAACGGCTTTCTGCTCTCTTGTACCGATCTCCCAGGCCGCTCGACGATTTTCTCCAGATGCCCCTAGAACGAAACTCTTACTGTGCTTTTAAATGTCATACAGGTCATTTAATTAATCGAATATTATCTTTAGTTAATAAAACATTAGTCTTGTAGCTAATTTAAAAAAGTACTCTTAAAATATTTTCCGCAACTTTATTAACTTAATAACTTTATTATTGATTATCTCAATTATATAAATAATAAATTGCATTAAAAAAAGTTCAGTTTTTCATGGAAAGGAAGAAAGCACACTTACTGCCTCGCCGCAGTCCAAATCGAGCAGGTAAACGGTGCATCTCTCACACTTGAGCAACTCCTTCGCCTCGGTCATGATTTTCGTGACGAGACACTCGAGATTGTTCTGCTCTTCGAATATGTTTCGCGCCAGATTGAGGAGTATCTGATTGCGTCGGTATTCCTGCACGGACAGCTCGAACAACTGCGCGTTCTGTATGCCGATGCCGCAGAATGTGAGGTATCTGCGATAATCGATGCCGTCGTAAAATTAGACACGCGATTGTATTAATAAACGTATCGATCGCGCGGCGTCGATTATAATTGCGTGTACATGGCAATTACATAGTCTTGTAACTGGCCTTGCACCATTGCGCAATCAGTTAATGTAACTATACCCTAACGCCTGTTTAAGCATCTGGTTATTACATGCAATTATGTTATAAATTTATCTTTTGCAGTTATTCCCCACCTTTGAAACACCTCGACGTCCCTGTCCGTAAATTCGTTACTGCCATTCGTCTTGTTGATGATCTGAGCGACCCCAATAACATCGCCCTCGTAATTGCAGATCGGCATCGACAGAATCAATGTTGTCTTGTATCCGGTTCGCATGTCAATGGCGCTGTTGAATCTCGGATCCTGATGAATATGAACAGAAATATATTTAAATGTTATTGACAAAGATAGAAAACTCATTATTGATTAATTAGCTCTTGGAAGTTAGCTACAATTTTTCATTGAGCGTGATATTATTGTGATTATTATTGTGAGATCGAAAGGAAGGTTTACGAAAGGAAGGTTTAATGTGGTTCATATTGACGTTTTATGTGAATCATATTGACATTTTAAAAAACGTAAACTGAAACCTTATAAGCATCCTTAATGTTGATAATCTCCTTGGTTTGCGCCACATAACCGGCGATACCCACTCCGAACGGTATTTTGAGCTCCTTGTTCTTAGCCCGTTGAATGGCTTCTTCGAGCTCGGTTTCCTGGGTGACGTCGAATAGCTTCGCCACCAGGTATCGGTCCTCCAAAGGTCCTTTTGCCAAGAACAGGCTGCCACGATCGGCATGAGTGAGTAGGCCGACGTTCACCAGGATCTTATGACAGAGGACGTTGATGTCTAGTTCGTTCGCCACGTCCCTTATCAGCTCCATAAACAAATCACTCTCGTCCAGTCTACCGAGCTCCTCGCGACGATCCATCAACGTGCTGTAAGTCCTAAAAGATTTAATACTTGTGCTGTCTAATTGTAAGTACGAAGCAAATCCGGATTGATTTTTCCGAAAAGAAAATTTTTAAAAGATTTATTTTATAAAAATATAAAACATGTATACGATATTTATATATTATTTAGTTTATTATTTTATTTTATTATGTTATTTATTTTCATGTGACACGGAGCGATTTGATTACATAACATTAAGATGTGGTCTAAAATTTTGTTTCCTTTTTAATATCTTTTAATATTGCTTACCTGTTGGGACTTTTGCTGCGTTTTGCGGGTGAACTCGAGGCCAGCCAGGTCTGAAAGAGATCAGATGTGACGCTGTTGCGTTTGCTCTGGTTGAGAAGGCTCTCTTCTTGTTGCACACTGGGCACTCTCGGTGTGCTCGGTGTTAATGTTTGTAATATACACGTGTTCTGCAATCTCTGTCGAAGCTGAAGACTCGCTTTCTCTCTTAGCCATGTTTCGGCTAGAGCAGGATGCGCCTCCAAGTATCTTTGTCATAAGGATTTAATAATTACTCACACAAAAATCTGTCATAAATTTTATGAACTTTTATTAATTATATTCTATAATACATAAATGTCTAAACAATATGAGAAAATAAAATAAATATCTGTGTAAAATATTGATATGTTATCATATAGTAATGCTTATATCTTTAATGTTAAAACTTTTAGAAAAATTTAGAAATAGTTAATTCGATATTGAGATTAACATAAATCAATTACCTTCCAACTCTATCCATGGTGAGATTGTCGTCCTCGTCGTATTCATGTATAATATCCTGGCAGCTGATCCTCTTGCTTCTGCACAGCCTGGCGATCTCAATCTCTTTCACATCAGTCTTTATACTTGTACTTAAGGGTACTTTTGATTCTGATCGCGCGGACGTTTTCAATTTTTCGGGACTGTTGTCGGCGATACCGACAATTTTCGATTGCTCGAAATTAGACGAGCGCACTAGAGGACAATCGTCCTTCTCTGATGTCATCTCGGACACCGGCTTCGTAGAGATCTTCATAGTCTCGAAGTTCTCGAGGTTGTTGTTATGATTCGCCTAGGTATTGCAAGTCGAAATTAACTATTTCGGTCGCCACAACTTGTTTCACTATCTTTGATTCATACTTTGATTCATACGTTATTTTGAAAGATTAAAAAGGGAAGTATACCTTAATACATTAACGACTAACTATTATATCATGAGCAGGACCCGGATTTTGATAATATACTTTTCTGAAAGAACAATTTTTAAAACATGTTTTGTCGATTACTAATTATATCTTTTTAAATCATTTGAAAGTTATCATTATTATTTCACGCACGTGACTTTTAGAGAAGTATTCTTTTTAAATATATCAGAATTTTTTTATAATAAGAAATTTATATAATATAATTTTTTACTATAAAAAAGAATTATGAATAAAAAACAACATTAGTTTAAATTTTGAAATTAATTTGCTCCAAAGTATTAAAAATATTTAAATGATATTTAAGAATTCTTATTTTTTTATACGATAATTTTTGAAAATTTTCGAGATGTCAATATCCAGGTTCTAATCACGAAGTATCTTTAATTTGTTTATACATCGCAACAGTACGGTTGTAATGACAAAAGCATTAATGCAAATTGTTTAATTACTTCCGTGTCGACGGCCTCCGACAACTCATCATCCACTTCGTCTTCTGCTTCCATATCACCTTGAGCTTAATGTAACGTACATCGAGCGCAATAGGAACGTTTAGTTATGCGACGAGACCCATGTGAATAAGAGTAAGCTTCATATCTCGTCGCTCTTTCGTTTCCCGGTGTTTACGCACGTCTCCGCAAGTCCCGGAAATACAAATCTGAAACAAATTACGTTTCTTCATAACGCGATATATTTCTCGCTCTAATAATTTCATCCTTATATTCTACTGCTGGGGTAATATCGAGACATTACTTTTTGCCTCTTTTTTATATTTTATCAGATTGCAGAAACAAATTTATTAAAGAAGCATTAATTAAATTAACTTAAATAAATTAAACAAATAATTATTGCTATGCCGAACGTGTCAATAAAAATTACGTTAGAATTATTATTATTACGAAGTATTATTACTACAATACGAAGTTGTTTTATTTGCTTTTCGATAATTCGCATTGATCTTTAATGTATATAGATATGTATACATATGGCAATATGTAAAATTTAATTTTCCATTTTACCGTCTAATTCGGTTAATGTGATTCACGCAGACATAATTTACGATTTCTTAGTCGCTCTTGAAATAATCTGACAAGATCTCATGTGACTTAGGGTATACTTTAAAATTTTACCATTTAATCTGAATGTTCGAAACTTTATCTGCAAATGTCGAGGATTGAGGACGAGTCCATGAATTTTATATTTTATCGATGTGAGTCGTGTAACACTCGTATACAGTGAAACCTTTCTTTCCTAGTTATTCCTTCCTTTTACGCGTTTTCGTCTCCTTTTGCTCTCCTTCCTCCCCACGAAGGGTCGAAGGCAACGACCCACCGGGGAAATCCACATCTAATCACTGAATTACGCAATTCAATATTCATGAAGAAGGCCGCCCAGCCGCCGCCGGCGTCTACAATTCTCAACGAGAATAACCGCTTCACATTAAGTCCCTTGTTAATACGTTTCCTGTCGATGATCATTCTCCCCGCGTGCGTCTCTCGCTCTTACAACTGACATTTTATCAGCTAAATTGGAATCGAGACTGCGAATAAGTGGAATGTCATGGCGACATGTGAGTGGTACAAATTCAATAAGCATTTTTATAAATTCTCTATATATTGAAGTGCTTCATAGGGTATCGAAATTATTTTTACTACGAGACATTTTCGTAATACATTTCATTTTGATCGCAAAGAAATTATTATATTTAAGATATTTGGATTACAATATAAACGTATACTACATCTTTTAACTTGATTTTTTGAAAAATAAAAATAGTTTTATTACCTACGCATTTAGGAAATATATTATATTTAAATAAAATTTAATACAATAATTAGTACTTTTATCATTTATTTACGTTACTAGAAAATTAATTCGATAAAAACCTTTTATTTTTATAGCCCGAGGACTATTAGAGTACGACGATTTCACGAGTAAAAATCTTTACTAAAGCTACGTTTTATTTTTCCCAATTCTTGTGTGCGCTAATACATTTCATCATGTTTTTATTTTTTCTTTCAATTTAATCATTCGATTTTGTTAATACAGGCTTTGATCATATTTAGAACAAATATTCGAAAGTATTTAACATTCTTCTCAAACTTAGTTTTATAAAAGATGTAAATATTCTTTATCTTTATCTGTATTCTTATAGAATTTGCATATTAATTGTCAAAGATAGAACGTACTCTTAATTGTTTATGCAAGGAATCTAAATGTTTAAGAATTCAACTAAAATCTAAAGTTTTGAACTAAAAACTTTCTCGACGATGTCACTTTCTCAGTGCATCAGTTTGATCGCTATCCTCACAATACCTGAATATCTGAAGATACGCTAGTATAAATATAGCACCTATATTGCTCACCTGCAGTAAACCATTCGCGAAGAATGTCTTATAAATGCAGCACACCCGCGTGTCTGGCTCGAAATAGCCATCACTCCTGCAAAATGTCATTTGCGATTTCTTGCCGCACGTGAACGCTCGTCTTCATGTACAATCGAGTCCTTCGTCGACAACCACGTCGAACACACGTCATTTTAACAGACCACATCGTTCCTCAACGTTTCGTCACCATTTCCCTTCAACGCGGGCATCATCAGGCGCACAAATATACACAAAAGTTGCATTTTTATTTTTATTCCACCCACGATTCCATCTCGAAAAATATGCCCTCCTTCCTTTCGTCGCGTCGATATCCTTTCTTTAATTCAAGCATGTCAAGGATATATTCGGTCTATTGCGTTCCGTTTTTAACCCGACATGCGTCGAACACGATGTACTCCCGAAAGCGTTCAATCGCGATCGACTGGACGGAACCGATTGCTCACCGAAAAGCGCGACCATCGCCGCGCGATCACGCAGACGCATCTCGTGTAACTTGCGTATTTTTTTTCACGTTCAAGTTCGTCGCCGTTCGATATATCTGTCACGGCATGTTTCTCAGCCTCCGTATCATCTGCGAGACTGCATCACTCGACGTGCCTTTTCCGTCGCGAGATAGTCGAGTTTGAAGCTTCGCTTCTCCCGAAGTTGAACTCAACCGCGGTTTTTTTTTCAACCTTCCTGCCTTATCGCGTTACTTCCCATGCTAATTAATTTGTTATTTCTTCTTCATATCAATTTATTTTGGAGCATGCGATATCGCGTGCGTGGACGAGCACGGAAACAATTTAGCGACAGGATCGTCGCGATCACGCGCGATCGAAGTGAACGCTAAATGGAAGGATCTTCAATTACTTCCGGAAACGAGATCATCGCCTCCTCCGCAAGCGGCTTCGATCGTCGTCGGCCTCAAATAGAAAAGTCGTTCCCTTCCTCCTCGCACCTTCTCCGCGAGTTATTTATCGAGGATCGCTCCAATCTCACGCGCGGATAGGATCAACGCGCAGCTCGTGGACACGCGATCGCCAACTCGGAAACCACATCGACCGGCACGTCTTCGCGAGCTCCTTTCGCTCGTCCTCATCCTGTCGTCGCGCGAGAGATACAATCCCGTGGATCTTTGCGTTGCCGATCATCAACCATCTAGTAATGAACTGATCTTGAAAGACTCTTGAAATCGATTCGATAGAGTGTCACTCATTTTCAAAGCACTAACTCTTGAAGGATCACTCCGTCCTGTCAGTGTCATTTGAGATCAGAACTCGCTGGCAACTCTTCGCAGCTTCCACTTACTCGAGATTCACCTCTCGATTTTCATTCGAGTTTTAGAGATTCGTGTTTCGTGAAGGTATTTCGCGAACGACAGCTCGAGCGGAAGATGTCTCAAATTCAGGACGATCACCAGCGCTGTCGCGGATACGATTCGTGCCGGGACGCGACGCGACGCGACGGTCGATGAAGTCGATAGTGAACGGCTACGGACCGGTTGAAAGCTCCGAGCTTACTGAAGTCTCTCCCTCTCGGGTCAAGCGGACGCGGGTGTTCGAGGAGAGAGTGGCGCGGAGTGGTGCGGGGTGGAGCTCGGCTGGTTACGCGTCCGAGAGCCTCCCACGGCTTCTCCGCTCCGTTCCGCGCGCTCTCATACGCGCGCTACCGTCTTAGGGTATTACTATCTCCGCATTCCGGGTACATATACGTTTGTGCATTTGCGTGTCTCTCCTTGGCACACGTGAGCCCGACGCTTATCGTCCTCGTGATCGTGAGTACCAGTTCGAGTTGATATCAGTTCTCGCGTCTGTACGACGAAGCTCACGAATACTTATCATCTCGAGTAAGGTAGTCGCGCTCGATGTGCGCGTGTGCGCAGAGCTCACGAATGCTTATCTTCCAACTGGTACGGGCACACCTGCCCATGTGTGGGTCTGTGTACGTCTGTGGACGTCTCTATATACGTGTGCGCACGTGCGGCAGGGATGCCGAGGAGACGTCTTCTCTCTCGCGCGCGCTCTCGCCGTGCTCCGGGAAAGATCGATAGCAGCGGCGGAGAGAGAGTATCCCGGACACAGGCAGGCAGGCAAGCGGGTAGACGGGCAGGCAGGCAGACAGGCAAGCAGGCAAGCAGACGAGCAGGCAGGCAGACAGCATCCCCTGCCGTCCGCGAGATTTTCGGTTTCGAAATTTTGCGAGCGCCGGCCGGCGTGCGTCGATATTCGATGATGATGCCGCGCGCGCTCGATCGATCGACCCGCGTCGCACCGCACCACGTTTCGCGGTAACTAACGAGCGCGGGACCGTTAATCGAACACCTGTACCTAATGCGTTTCGGGAAATTTAACTATCGACGTGTGCGTCGTTATTAATGCGCCAATGTACGCGCGGCGTCGCGGCGTTGAATTTCAACCCTTAAGCGCGCTGGCATCCCACTCATGAAATTTTCATGAAATTCAGGCAATATTACAGCAAAAGTTGTTATACGATGTATCTATCGTTAATATCGGGGCGTTAAAATAAATGAGATTACTCTTTTCCACGTGTATGGCCTTTGATATTCGATAAAATAATTGGGATGTCGAATGCGCAGGGAAAAAGAGAGCGATTCCCTGCTTAAGAGTTTGATCCTTCGTTCTCCAATATAATAAGGAACAATCCTATCATTTTTCGTGACTTTTTATATGATCTCACTTATGATGGACATTAGCGTTTCCAACTTCATATCAGAGTAGAAGGAGAGCTATAATTTGTAAGTTCCACTTAAACATGGCTTGACATCTAACTATCTCGCAAAATATATATGTTTTACTTCGAGTTTCAATTAATTTCAAGTACTGTTGATGGAATAAACAGCATTGGTATGCTCTCTTGTAAATAAGATTTATATCGGCTAACGAGCATTGCGCTCTTCTGGCCTTTTGATGCTATATAATCGTTTGGTATCATATATAAATTCTCTTATCCATGCTAATTGGCAAGCGTTTCGTATTAACGCTTCATGGTTTGTTACGCAACAAACGCGTGTGCATATACGTAACTTTGACGTACGTTCATCACGAAAATCAGATTACATTCATATCCATATATACGATGTGCTACACACATTCTCCTATAGATTCACTCAGTAATTACTTTTTTCCTTCCAGTTTAAATTGAAATTAACACATTTTAATTTTTCAGGATGGTACAATTCGATAATCGAACTTTAAATTAACTTTCTGTCAAAGTCGACTCTAGATAATACGCTTAATTCGCCAAAATCAATAAAGTTTTAGAATGAAATATTAATACATTTTAAATATTACATGCAATTAAGACTTTTCAAACTTTAGCCATTATCGATCATATTCGTCAGAAAATTGCCAATTACGGAAAAGCAAACGTTTTCGAATACTTTGTATCAGATGTCAGATGTGAATAGTGTTCTATTTTTGAGATTCTTACTTGCAATGTGAAAACATAATATGTCTTGAAATTGTCTCGAAGTTGTCTTGAATATTTTTTAAGATTATACAGCTGAATTGATGCACGTCTATTCTCTTATTATTATTAATATGATTATTATCTGCTTAGTTAGAAAATTAAAATTTTTATCCTTCTATCTGGCAAAAATATTTGTTTGTTTATTTTTGAAAACACATTGAACGAGGATTAATATTTTACGATTTTCTCTTTATCTGTGACGTAATCTCGCAACTGAAATCAATGTGTTTACATATGTCTGTTATATGGATGAAAAATCAAATTAAGCATTTTTGAATTCCCATTTCTGGAGATCCTTTTTAGGACAACCAATTGACAATTAGTTGCCCCAATTTAAAGCGGATATCCTAACGAATAACAGATGAAACGGCGAGGTCATTTAGTCAAGTTGTCACGACTCTGTCTTCTTACTTGTGTTTTTCTTTTTCTCTTTTCATTATCTGCTCTGCTATTTATCTCTGCAATTTTAATTTCAGTCTGATTTTAACTTCTAATTCCGGTGCGGGATTAATGTAGCGGGATTGAGTTGTGTTCCTTGCCGTGTTATGGAAATAAGGCGTTTCGTTATGAGTTTCCTTACGAGGTCTTATCATTATTTACAAAGAGATATTGCATAGAGGTATTTTACATAACTGAAACGAAGGAGTTACATTGTATTTGCGTGACTATGCTTCGTAATATGAAAGTTGGGCTTCAGATATTAATACTGATGAAAATGCTCCAATAAAAAACGTATGAATAAAAGAATACATGTAGGATTTATTACAGAGATACGAAGATGTGATAGGGTTTTCAATGTTTTTTAATAAAAAATTATGTTTTTTTTGGATTATAACGTTTCCATGAAAAAGATTCAATTATTTTGACAGATGTAAAAGATGTGCACGTTGTTCCCAACCTTTTCTCGATCTTTTCTCCAATGATGTTGAAATATGGCGGAAGATTTGGAGGATTTGGGATCCCGAGATCTGCTTCGATTTGCACATATCGGCCAATCGAGTTTTGCGGAGCTGCACACGATAAAATATGTGCGGCACAGCCGATGTAGGTGGACAGATTGCCAGGGACACCAATATCGCCTTGGGTCTTGTTCCGTTGGATTTCCGCCAGAAGTTATGATTTTGAAAGTGGGATAACGGAACAGAGAGCGGGAAGAAAGAAGAAAGCGGGGGAAGAAAAAATTGAGAATTGATGGGTGCTGAATGATTCGTTAGCGATGACGAGGAGGTCAGAAATTGGGCGGGAGGGAAAGGCGGATTGGCATTAAATTCCGCTCAGGGTCGACGACGAAAGCTGGCACGTTTTATCGCGGGGTTTACTTTACGATCTTTCATGCAACGACGCGCCACTAATCTCTGCCGCGTCATGGAATATAAAGATGGAGATCGGCAGCCGGAATTGGGGCAACGCGCGAGAAAAGTGCGGATGTTTAAAGCTGAAAAGGCTTCTTTGCTGAAGAAAAGAATAATAAAAATATTCGTTTATAAAGATCAAACACGCAACACGTGCTAAGGACAAATGTTTCGAAAACATAATCTTTAATATTATACAGTATAATTTCTGATTATATAAAATAGATACTTAAACACGAATTTTATATTTATGAAAAAGACGACGTGTGAGCACACAGCGAATAAAATATAATATTTTCCGCGAAGGATTATTTTATAATCGTCTGGGACGAGATGTGCACGATTAAGAAGCTTATAGAAGAAAATCTCATCTCTTCGCCATCTCCGTCTTCTATCTGCATGCATCGTTACTGCTCGATATATCTTCTGTATTTACCTTATCATGTTATCTTGTCGTTGCTCCGAGGCTTTGCGTCACTAAATGAGACCATCAACGTTCTGCCATGCGGGGGCGAAACTCACTGGACCATCATCACGTTCCTCCATTAAATATATGCGCGACGTTTTTTCGTATATTCAGTCGACTTCTCTCCGTCGTCGTCGTTTGCGTTTTATCATGGCTTTCTTTACCTACCTCACTGCTAATGACATGGTCGGGAGCTTTTGTGTGAACTTTGCACAGCGCGCTTTATTTCGTGGGGGATTAAAGTTGCACAGACTCCACATATCGATTTCCTATTTATAATTTAACCAACCTTAATTATTGGCTTACTATATAGTATCGAAACAGGATTAACCTTTTTGGCTAATTAAAGACATAAGCCTATGTGAAATGACGAAAAGAATGAGCATATGTCTCGAGGAGATAACTGTGAATAAAATGAAAATGGATAAAAATACACAATTTACGAACAGAAAAAGTTATAATGCAATAAAACAATTATTTTTTCAATCTCCGCTTGATGTTATTATATATATAAAGTCATTTATTACCGTGAAAAGAAAACAAATTAATTTATTGTTGATTTCACAACTGAAATTAGTATAGAATATACAGCGTTGCAGAGTACACAATAGGATAACAGGAAAACACAGATATATCATACAAATTTGAAAGGCAATGCTAGATAGCGGAATATTCAATTTTGTAATGAAACTCAACATTGATTGCTCAATTAATGATGTTAGTTTTGCACTATTAATAATTCAATAAAAGCATTGACGTTAAATTGACACAAAGTTTTGCGACGTACACTTTATTTTTAAAATCTCGCTATGTCGTTCACTGAATTATACTTAACATTAGCTTTTTTCGTAACAGCGACGCGATTAGTCTAACACCCTGCTAATGACGATCGGCGTTGTTCACCGAATAAACCCCGGGGTGCACGAAGTCACGCCCCATTTCGCTTCCTCTCGCGTCTTGCTCCTCCGTTTACAAATCCTTCAAACACCGAACGGCACCACCGCCCTGTTTACGTTACGCCTCCGACTTCTACGAAGGAAAATAGCCGGACTTTATCTATATGTGCTTGAATTTTCCTACGATCAATATTTACGTCGTTGGATCAGAACAAAACCGAAATCGTTACTACAGGCTACTTGGAATAATACAGTTGAAACGTTAATATATAGATTGAAAGTGTCAATAATCTTCTCAATTTATACTACCAAGTAATTTAAATGGAAAATCCAAATACGACAAGAGTATAAAAATTTCGCAAAATTAAGTGTACCTCCACTTATATTAGAGAAATCATTATTTATTTTTAGCTCTTCTCCATGGATTCTTCATTCAGATTTTGCACACCGATCGTGAAACACACGATTGATCGAGTATATTGTGTACAGCACGGTGATCTACGTAAGTTAATGATGAGTCAATGCTTACGGTAAACGGCGGATCCGTTAATGTAACGTAAGCAAATTTCACTGTAGAGTGAGTGCATTGATAAGCTTTCAGAGCTACACCAATCGATCGATCGTCGTCATTTTTCATTATCAGAAGCGCGTATTTCTTGTCGTGTCTCGTAAACCACTCTCACGAATTCAACGACTTCTTGCTCTTCAATTCGAGAAACGTCGTCATAGCTTCGTGGAAGTTGTTTGGCTAATAATTCACTTGAGCTACTAATTACGATGAAAATCCGGTTCTGCATAGCGCACTTAATTGGGGACACAATGTTATTAGACACTATTCCGAGATGTCCACAAGCGGATTTAGTGATTATTTGACGTTGCACTACTAAAATAACTTGCAAAAATTATGATAATTAGGAGAGTGATTAAGCAATGTAAAAAAAGAAACATAATTAGACACATAAATAGACTTTTACAAAATTTTCCAGGGTTAATTAACATATTCAGTTCGTGATTATTGCTAAATGAGTGTAATTTACTGTCAAAGATCTTCGTCGGAATCGTGAAATCTTTCGTAGGGAACGGATTTTTGAAACGTATCGTAATCCTTCTTTTCTTCTTTTTTCAACAACTTTCTTCTTTCCAAAGTGAGGTATATCAGCAACGGACAGTACGCTATGTTCGTGATGCCCACGATTCGCATGACCCACGGGAATCCAATAGCTTTGACCATTTCGCCACCCGTAATAGGCCCTTCAAAAGAAATTCGATATATATATCTTCTGACGATATTTTCTAGATTTTTTAAAACTGTAAACTGTTTTATTGAAAGCAACATTTGCCAAGGGCAAACCTGACTTTTATTTTATATTCTCCTACTTTCTAAAATTATTTTCTTGAATTCTATTTATACATACACAATCAGTTTTCATTTATCGGTCGGTTTTACCTAAGAAATAAGCTAAACTGACAGCCACTTGTTGGATCGAATAAACGGGTCCGTAGTTGTCATTTCGGTCCACCAAGCTGGCCAACAACGGCACCAAAGCTGCATCTGCGACGCCGATACCCAGACCCATTCCCAAATGTGGGAATACCAACTGTGACATGGTGTTTGCTGACGGGATTAGAATGGCGCTAATGCCGACCACGAACATAGCCAGGATTGCTACTTTACTGCGCCCGTAACGATACGCTATCATGCCAAAGAAGTTGGTCCCGATTAAGTAGCCCACGCTGTCCGGTATAAATACCGTGCCTAGTTGCCATTTCTGCAAGGGATGTTAATCAAAAGAAGTAATGATTTTTCATATTTTTATAGAATTTATAACGTCATTAGCATCGAACGTAATTTTAATAATTAAATTAGGTTTCTAATTTCTTATGCTTTCGTAGTCCCAATATTGATTAACTATAATCTAATGGAATTCTGATCTCTTTATATTTTATTATCTCGTTAATTGTGATAATGATTATAATACAGATAATAAATTTATGAAATCGATACAACAGACCAAAGCTGTTGATGAAACTGCTATTGATATTTTTGAAAAATTCTCTGTCACATACCTTAGGTTTTATGTAAGTCCGAAGCCAAATTGGTAGGCAAGGTTCTAATATCGCCATCGGTGATGTCGAGCACCAAATTGCACCAGAGATAATGAGGATATGTGGATTAGACAGTAAATGTAACCAAGTAGTTTGCTGCTCGCTTGCCTGATATATAAAACAATAAAATTTAATTAAACACTTTGACTTTAATAAAATAAGATTTTAATAAAACTTTATCTTCTAAATATAAAAACGTATATTTTCACGCATGTTTAAAGTACAAGAAATTAATTTGTTATTATTTGTTATTATTTTCTTTGGAATAATATAATTATTGCAATATTATTGACGGTTAAAACTTATTTAAAAAATGACAGAATTGCTCATTCTAAAGTTACTTTTCTGAAAGACGATTCCTTGAGAGCTATGGATATATATGCAATATATCTTTCGAGTTATAAACTTTACTTTATACATTTTTTATTGCACTTCATTACTAAATATAATATTATCTTAATTGTGTTTTTATGAATGAATATAAAAATAAATAATGAATACCTCGGTATTTGTCTGAACATCTAATGCCAAGATTTGTAGACCTGCGAAAATAACGCGTTTCATATTTTATTATTTCCTATTACTATGTAAAGAAATATGTTTTTTACAATTACAATTTTAAAAGATTAATTACAAATTACTATAATGATGAAGCTGGACACCAATAGAAATGGTGCCATTTTTCCTTCGAGATCGTAGAGCACGGAACCGATCGGATAGCCCAGGAGAACGCCTAGAGCGATGCTGCCGAGAACAAAACCCATGATTTTGGATCTTTCGGATTCCTCGGAGTATTGAGAGGCGACTAGCGACATGCCGGAAACTGCTATACACGCTGAAGCTATACCTTGAACGCTCCGGGCCAAGAACAATATCTCGTATGTTTGTCCGAAGGCGAACACTGCGAAGACAATGAAAACTCGAGTTTACAGAAGCGCGCTTTAGTTTAGTTGAAAGCCTTTAACTTCAAGCACTAAATTCACAAGTTTTGTAAAAACAAAATTAAATTTACGCAAACAAATTTGATTGAAAGATTCTTTTATTTGAATTCAACTTCTCTCTCTCTCTATCTATATTCAATATTTAATAGATATCCGTTTTTATTCCGTTTTTGTTTTATTTGTAAAGCAACTCTGTAAAGCCCGCAAAATGAGATCGTGAGATGAGATTCGAATTGTTACGGATGATCGTTAAGTTCTATTGGATAAGCGCGGATAGAGATGAAAATGTCGTCTATAACTTACGCAAAGCAGCCAACAAGAGGCTGAGATTTCCCAGGAACAAAGGTCTAGCGTAGCCCAGAGTACCAGTGAGAATGCCCACGGCGGGATTCAAAATTAATTGGACCAGAGCCTTCGAGCTCAGTAGTAATCCCACTCGACCATTTTCGTCCTCCTCAGCGCTCACGGTCGTATTTGCGTCGAGCGTGCACAGGTAATCAGGGATAATCGGTACTGAAACATTTCCGAATCAGCAAATTGTTTAGCTCGTGATTTGTGCTCTCCTTTTTCTCGATTTGATCGTAATTACCGACTACCGTCAACAGGACATTATCCAGGAAGAGACTGAGGTAGACCACTGCGACAGTGATCATGCGACTGTTCATCAGATTGTCAAAACTCATCCTTGATCATCGATCTTGATGCAAAGTAAAGAAAAATCGAATACACTGAGAGTCACTGTATTCACGAAGAATTTATAAAATCTCTCTTTAACGAAAGTTTGTGCATAATAATCTTTTAATTCTCAATAATTTCATTGGCAATTTAGATAGACAATATGATTGAAATAAATTATGAATTCACAAAATATAAAATGAAATTTTTAAAAATAGATTACCAACTAAATTTATAATACATACAATATACAAATTTTCCGAAGAAAGAAAATGAAGAAAAGGAAAGTAAAATGTAAGTTAGATATGGTTATTTAGAAGTGTACTATTGGTTTATATTTCTCAATCTATTTACTTAAAACGAATTTCTTTTTTGAATTTCGACAAATTTTACATCTCTATCTCTCTCTCGCTCTCTTTCTCTTCGTCGGCCTGATAAAGCACGTAATTCAAGTAGCTTTCTTCAAATTTTTCTTATCTTTTCTCTTTTTTTGTCACTTGAAAGGCCGTTCTAAACGTGACTGGAAAGCGGACGAGTTTCGTGCGGGCTTTTATAGCCACTGGAACTCGTCCTTGCGCAGAAGCTTTTTCATGGGGGGCAATGCGAAGGTTGGTCTGGATGGCGCACCGTTTCACGAACCGATGCACTTTTCGATTTATCTCCATTATGGCGACTTATCGGTCGTCGCCAGCCGCTCTGATTTTCGCGGTTTTCATGGTGGTCTTATGATGTGGAAAAAACTTTGGTGTATGTGGTCGTAAACCGTAAAAATACGGTGACGAGATCGAGAAATTGTACGCGTTGGATAGAATTTTCGAAGGGTTGCATGCGCGTACTTCTTTTTTCTTCGTATGTGCGCCACGTACACGATCGATCAAGATTAAAAATTCGCAATCGAAAATTTTATTCCTATCATACTTTCAATTATTATCAAACTTGTTATTATGCAAATATCATGGGGGTTAAATATTTTTTAAGACATAGATAATTATAGTTCATGTATAATATTATATATATATTGCGTATTATTTATTATTATACTTTTATTATTTTAAAAATAAAATTTAAAATCCATGTAAATTTATAAGGACTGTTATTTAATTGTAAAAAAGCTTTATTCGTGTATTTTTCTTATAACTTCAATATGTTATATTATATTTCTACGATTTTTTTCAAAAATCAGCTGTAAATCAGTAAATCCGTTATTGAACTTCGAGATTTCGGTAATGGAGGTTACTGAATTTTAATTAAAGTGTTTTGCATTTAGCGTTATTAGGAAGAAGAAATAAAAAGGAAAAAAACGTTCCCGCGCAAATGACGAATTGTCCTCTCATACCTCGCACTGCGGTGAACGCAAACTTCATTTTCGCGAGTCTCTTTGTTGTATGTCCGCTACCTCGCTATCTCGTCATCGATATTCCTGCGGAGCACACACCTGTGCCCTGCTTGCTAAATTACGATCGGCTATAATGCAATTTTGACGTTGAGGTACATGCCAAATTGATTCTGCGCCGCGAACAGTGCAGAGCTTTCCGCTCGTGTCCTTCTCGCTTAATGTAGCGAGCAACCTCCATCGTCGAATTGGTCAACAAGCTTGTTAGTAATTATGAGGAAGTTTAATATTTAGGTCTTTATATTTATAATCGCGTTTCTGCTAAAAAATTTAGCTGAAATTTTAAGATACAATACGATTTAATAAATAGATGAGGATCAAATATTTTATATTTTATATATCGTATTTGCAATCGCGGTTTATTGAGAATGAAGATTGTCATGAAATACAATTTGAATTTTACTTGATGATTCCAATAATCGATTCTTGAGAGGAACTATATGTATGTACTAATTTCTTAAATCTTATAATAGAGAAGAGATAGAGAGAGAGAGAGAAAAGACGAGTAATTTTTAAAGAATTAAAATTATCTGAGCAAATCCAATTAAACTTTAATCTGCAAATAATAGATTTAATACTCTTTTTAAGTGGAGCCATTAATCAAATCGTTATTAAAAAAGAAAATTGAATAACTTGCATGTAACAATTAAAATTTTCTATTTACAGTAATATACATTTATATACATATCAATCAAATTGAAGCTAATTCTTTAGAAGCGACAATATTTTTATTTCAAAATGTTTTCATAATCGAATGGAATTAATCACTATCTGAAGCAATGTTAATTAATTTATAAAACAATGTGAAAGTGCGATAATGAAAAACATGCCTATTTATCGAAATACAAGGAATAGAGAGCGTGATTTTATTTTACAATACTAAGTTAAATATTTCAAGGCAGTAACAACCTATTGGTGACAATAGCATGATGACAATAACATAACCTTAGTATTTATTATTGCGGTGTACAGCGCACTATGTGCTTATGCAAGGTTGCTGCCATTCTCACAGTGAAACTCGAGCTGGCAAGTTGTTCCACGAGTCATTCCGGGTATCGTCGTGTTAATACCCTTAGTCGCGATATTAGTAAATAACCAAGAGAGAGAAAGAGAGATTATCATTATATTTTACAATTTTAGAATAAGTTATGATCATTAGGCGTAAGTAAGGATTTAGAAATGTAATGAGACAACTGCTTATCGCGAAGCAAATATTTCGCGATTTATTTGATTTGAGGAGTAGGAATCGGAACGGAAAATACTAAATTATTGTTTCGTTAATGGACAATCGCAACATTCTTAGGTAAACGAATAAACTTCATTGCGTTTTGAGTTTTTAGTTTAAATGAAATTTTCCTACTGTTTTGCGATTGATTGCGCGGAATAATATACGAATCGCCGGATTGACTTATTCTACTAACGCTTTATATATGTACACAGTCACGTATTAATAACAAATTTGAAGTAGAAGAAACGGAATATTTAAGTACAATTTTATTTTTCAGGATAAATATTATGTTAAATATTACGTGTCGACAAGACAAGCTTTCATGTTTGTTTTGATATGTAAGATCATCACGAGGCGAGATGTCATTCACACGACGAAACTCGAGTCAGTAGCATGTCGCGTGTAGTTATTTATTAATTGGTAGTGCTGTGCAAAGTACGGATGATTATATTTTATTATAATTTACGATTAACACGTGTGATCATAATTAACCGTTTTGTTTTTGCGAGTTTTACGAATTAGCAATCAAGAAATTGGAGAGAAGGAGGCAACGAGCAATTATAATGTGAGTAAATCTTTATTTCCCTCGTTATTCATAAAAGTAATTATTTTATGCGCGGATAATAATAATTCTTCTAGATATAAATTATTACGATTGTTGCTATAATTTACTGGACGGCAAGATAAAAATGTATATTTTTATTTTGCAGTCCAACGCAATTTCAGTTACAATTCCATGAGCATCGATGAGTAGCACAATAAGTAGCACAATAGTACTATACTATTATAAATAGAGTACTAGTTTTAGAGTTATTGAATAAATCGAAGATCTTTCAAAAAATAAGAGATGGAAAAAAGAATTTTTTTGCGAATTACGAATTTTATTTTATCACCATTTCATTTTTCTGTGATTTAAATCTATTAATTACTTTAAAATGTTTTATTAAATCCATCTTATGAAAAATAAAGTAAGGTATTAAAAACTGAATACGAAATTAAATAAACTTATCAAAAACGGGTAACTCTGCTGGCACATTCGTTCTCCTCATCTATTTCATCATCTCCGTCCTCTTCATCTTCTTCGTCCTCTTCTTCCTCATCGAGTCTTCGTTCTCTCGCCATATTCGGGCTGGTGTATCTCATGGGATACATTTCGACGTGTAGTCTAGGTGTAGCGCTAGGTGAAGAATTATCTCTATTATAAGTGTTTTCTGCATTGCTTCTCTCTCCCAGAATTATCTTCTGAGATTTATAGATTCTCGGCTGCGTGTAAATAACGTCATTTGTTGCTAGAGACTAAAAATTGAAAAGATTTCCCACATTAAAGCTGGACGGATTTTTATATAATTCAATCGTTAACATTATGTATTAACTTCCAAATAGGTATGTTATTTCCCAATATACGCATAAATCTGAAAACTCTATATTTGATTTTTTTTATATTTATATGAAAAATGTATTTAATTCATCTTCCGTCTTAATATTCACCTTCGTATTCTCGATATACATTTGTGGCGTGACGTAGGCAGTGTCGATTTCCTTCATTTCCGTATGACATTCGTAATTATTATATACAGGCATTTCATAGTGATTTGAACTTCTATCGAGATATTTCGAGCTTGGGCTTGAATTACCGTAATAATTTGGATATGCTGATGGTACTCGTAAAACCTGATTTTCTCGAGCAGAATGAATGTAGTCGTAGGAAGTATGTGGCTGCAAATCGAATTCCTTTATCATCAATGGGAAGATTTAAATTTTCTTCAATAAATTCAGTGAATTATATATATGAGATAAATATCAATTAAGAAAGTCAATTAAACTTATAATTAAAATTATAATAATTAATAATACAATTGACGGCAATTACAAGAATATTAGTATATCAAAAATTAGTATTGAAATTAGAGTATTATTATTTTATCAAAAAAATCCGTTATTATTTTTAATAATTAATAATTGAGAGAATGTAGTGTCCTGACCTGCTTATCAATCGTATTAATAATCGAATTGGTCGGTAGATTAACGGGATCGAATCTTTGTTCGAGATCTTTTCTTCTGGGTTTGTGAGTCAAGTAATAAATCCTTGGTATTAAGACACCGAAAATAATTAAATAAGCCGTGGCAACTGTACCGAACAAAACGATTGTGTCGCGATTTTTCGGCTGCATCAACATGAAGCTCATTAGCCATATCATCCATATTATCAATAGACCAACAGCAGTATCGAAGAAGTATTTTCTCTCGTCATAATTGCATTGTATTTGGATAATGTAGCAAGTAACGAACAATCCAATTAGTAAAGCTATATCATATCCTGGAAATGATATTATAAAATTTTTATTTTGATAAAGCACTGCTATAATTGCGATTTTCTATAAATAAAAGTTTCAGGAAACCATTAAAATAATAATAATATTATAATTATACATAGCTAAGGTATAAAAAGACATTTAATATTAATATAATGTAATATACAATTAAGTTAAGATAAAAATTAAAATAAGGCAAACTAAATCCATCAAAATTTTCAAGAAAGAATAATTTATTTATTTATTTAGGAAATTCAGAAATTAATGAAAAATTATTATAAAATTATCTAAATCACAATCGCTCGCGTAAGTTCAGTGTAGAATAACAACTTAGACAATATACCCAATAACGCAATAAAGATGAGACTCCTGGCGACCATAGCCGAGTTCATTGTACTCAGAACGAAAAACATAACTGACATGGCAATTTGCACACTGTACATGAAGAGCGTCATGAGACTCTGCAGGTATCCTTTAATGTGAACAAAAACATCGTCCGTGAACAAGGTCAGGAAGAGTGTTCTCGAGAACATGATCGAGAACGTGAGGCCGAATGCGAGAGTGATGAGGAAGATCTTCCAGGCGTTCAGGTTCTCTGCGCCGAAATAATCGTCCATCACACAGAAAGGCAGCGCCGTCAGTAGGGTAAACAGATTGGCTAGGATAAGGACGATTGTGAAAGCCGGATTGTCGTCGAGTATTTCCTCAGTTGCAAAACGATGAATGATAAAGATCACCATGACGCAGCATGCAAGAGTGCCGCATACGATGGCGATCAGGAAAACAAGAACGTAGATGCTGTTCTTCAGGAGACTTTTGCCAACGACATGCACTGAATGTCAAATTAACATGTTAAAATCAAATAATGCTGATTTTATAAAAATATGCGTGCGATTTAATATAATTTTTGACAGCTATAAAAGAGTTTTATAGAAGCACTCTCAAGTAGAAAAAAGGAAAATGATGAAAAATAGATTTTAATATTCATTGTTACACGCTGCGAGATAGCAATTCAGTGGTGAATTGTGTAATTTCTATACTCGTTGTATCACTCGTTTATACCGTTTGTACCTTTCGTAATGTTGTGCGTGTTAGAGCGCTCTTGAAAATTCGTGCAGTTCTCGCAATTCTTGGCGAGATGCTCCAAACAGAGTCCCGGCTTTCCGGACATTGTCCTCTTCGGGAGAACACGCAACTTGGACACTTCGATCTCGTAGAAAGCGATATCGATGAGCTCGTGCTGCATCTTTGTAGCGACCACGTATTTCACCGAGTGTGATTGCGGTTGCATGTGGAGAATCTCGTAGACATCGAAATCGCGAATTTTCCGTTGCGATTCTGGGGATTGCGTCACGATGCTGCTCTCCTCGTTATCGATGAAGCAACTTCTTTTGCGGACATCCTGAAAGACTTCCGTCAGCTCGATGACGGCCTTCCCAATGTCGAGGAGATACGGGGAGTAGTTTGCTGAGTTGTCGGAATTCTCCGGGAATTCGTCCGCACTTGAGAATTCGCCAAGATTGAAACGAGGAATTTCCGGCTTAATGACATACGATCCGAATGGTATGAGGTCTGGAAAGTTGGAGACGTTATCATGCGCACGTTAAATTTAGATTAATATCTCTTGCATCCAAATTTCGACTTAGATATCTAGTCGAAGATATTTGCGAGAGTGTGATAAGTCAAAACTAAATTTTTAGAAAAAAAATTTATTAAAACATGAACAGATTTTTATTTCGGTGCATATCGTTGTTTATTTTGCATATCGTTGAACTTTTTGTTGCATTAGATAGAATGAGGTGAATAAATTTATTTAATGGATGTAGCAACGACACGATTAACACTTTAATTGTAGTTTAATCGTCCCGTTGTTTCGTTTTAGCTTTAATTCTGGATAGAAACAAAGGACCGCTCAAACTAAGGTTAAAGTTAAACGATGTTGGTGAAACTGTCCCTTAACTCTCAACTGCCACGGCTAAACTTGGGTAATCTAACTGCTGTTACAAGCACAACTTAACGTCAATATTTAACGTAATAGTTGACATTAATTTAGATTAATATTTCTACGTTCATAACAGACAAGTTACGTTAAAATTGAGATGACATTACAAATATAAATATTTTCCTTTTTAATGGAAAGACGTATATGTTTTGCTTTATTAAATGTATTATCTGCAAAAATTAAACTATTATCCCCTCGCAATTATCCTCACGTCATTTTGTCGATAAAGTTACTTGCCATCAATATTTGAATTATCGAGTGGCAGCAGGAGCCATGTTTCTCTGGAACTCCTCGATTTCTCATTTTCTCCCAGCCATCGTAGCACGTCATTTCTCTCACCGATTGCGACTATCACTGTTTCCGTGACGTTCGCGTATCTGTCACCGTTGACGTGCCTGTCACTTCGCTTCACGCACACACCAAAGTCCTTGGTAACTTCCAGGAAACGATCGAGAACAGAGTCCGCGTTAGTATACACCAGATCAACGATTTCGTATCTGGTACTCAAATAATGCACCAGAATATCGACCACGGATACCGTAAAATCCCGTTCCTTGTAAAAACCGATTGGCAGACCGCCGTGATCGCGAAAATAGTTTATCATATGTCCGTACTGGGACGGCATCAGCACGCCCATCTCGTAATCTGGCGTGCAACTTTGTTCGACCGCTACTCGCAAAACTTGCCTAAACACCGTAATCCTGTCGTGACACGTGTCAAAGATTCTTAGCCCTGTGTAATATATAATACATAGCATACACATAGTATATATTATTCGCGAGAACATATACTTCGGATGTATCTTAAAGATTACATATCTTGCCCCTATAACTAATATACAGATACAACTGAGATTCGAAAAACATTTTGATATACATGTATGTTTTCTTTGACATATATATATTTTTAAATTCTAGATAATTTGCAATGATATTATTTTCAACTAATTGATCATTTAATATCTGATCAATTGTATTCTTAGTAATAGATGCAAAGGTACGTATGTAAGAAGAACTTGTTTATATCTTAAGAAAATTTAAATTTTTAAATTAATCAATTTTTTATAAAAATGAGATATTTGATTCGTAAATTACCATGTAAATTTTTATGCTATTTTTATTTCATAATTTTTTTGCTGTTGCTTGTTGTACTGTTTTAACAGATATATACAAAAGAAGTCTACTTTACTCACCTAATTTCACACCCGGTATGTAATCATATTTGTTCAAAGTTCGTACTATGTGTAGTATCGTTGAGACTTGTTGGAGACCTTTGTATGACGATACATTGCAGTATTGTCCGTAATTAGCATCGACGAAGACTGATTGTTGCCCAATTATCAAAAGTTAGAGAAAGAGAACATAACAGTTTGTCATAATTCCTCTAATTAATTAAAATAAACAATATTTAATTAAGACTGAGAGGAAAAAATCTTTTATTTTTATTACTTTCTTATTTTTATTACTTTCCATTTTTCAAAATGAGCAATACGGTGCAAACAAATTTCTTCATGAATATAAATTATGCATAACAAAATTTTAGATTTAGGCCTAATTAATTATTGCTGAATATCACTTACCAGTTAAAATAGCGTCACCCGTAGTTTCCAATAACGTGCTGTTTTCAGAGCATAAAATTTGCTCGCTTGTGCTCAAAGTTAACGGAACGATACTTAGCAAAAATAAAATCTTAATGAGCATATCATTCGCCATCGTTTATTTTATCATCAAGGCATAAAAAATTTACGTGCTCTGCAAATTCTGGCAAATAAAATATGTATGAAATATTCTTTTACTATTTTGATTATCTACTTATTAAATTAATTTGTAAAGCTTCTAGAATTCTTATCTTCCATACATTGGTCTATTACGTTTTTATTTCACAATAAAATAATATTAAAGAAAGGAGAAAAGGATAAAGCTAATTATACGACTTATATATTTATATTAGGAGTATATATTTACATTTTGTTATTTGTCATTTTTATTTTATTTATTTATACGAGTATATATTTCTGTTATTTATATAATTAACTGAAACAAGTTAATCAATACTTAACAATTGTGATTTTAGGTGACTTTATGTAGGTCGCAAAGAATCATTTAGCTCGAAGGGCATCACGAAAGTTTCGTCCTCTCTCTCAAACATTAATTTTGATGGCATTTATTAAGCTGCGTGACAAGCACCACTTTGTCGTTTAACAATCGGTACGAAACACGCGCACCCCACTTTACCTTCGTTATTCCAATTTTTGTGATTACCAGTGAACGTCAGGACCTATTTTACGCTTGGTTGACGGACCTGAGGCTTCAAAAGCCTTAACTTCGATATCGATCTTCCTTCTTGGATAATCTTGTCGCTTGGAAAAATTCTGTTTCGCGAATATAATTTCCGTCGAGGTGCACGCGACTGACTGCCCTTCGAACGATGTCGTTGAGGAGTTTCCACCTCTCAGAAAGTTTTACCACTTCGAACGTAACTCCGTCCCTCAGCGTTTGATAAATTATTCTTGGCAGTTTAGTCGCTCCGAAAAATTCTCCTTTGGACAATGTGATCTCCAAGGTATGATGATCGTCGTGAGGATCGTTACGCGTTCTTTCTTTTGCGTATAAGGTAAAAGTCGCCACGATACTGCGCAACATTCGATGCTTTCGACGGAAGCCGTATCTCTGTCTATACCTGTTTTTTTAAACGAATTATATGGTCGGTCACGTTACTGTTGGACATGTGTATAATGTTATTGACAGCCGACCTTTTTTAAATGCTATTACGTAAAAAAACTGAAGTAGAAATTGAATAAAATTTGATCAAGATACTATTAAACTTTGCCTCATAGTTTATATTCCAAGTATTATAAATACAATTACCATTATTATTATTTTTTATATTACCGTCATTATTATTACTACGCGATTTTTATTACTGTATATATTACTATACGCGAGATTGATATTGTAAAACATCATCTTGTTCTACGTAACTTTGCAAGTAATTTAAAAAATGGCGTTTGATGTTAATTTTATCGGAGTTGGAACGATGGTTTAATCACCCTCAAACCTGCCAGGCTGTTTTTCCATTGAGAAGAAAATCGAGAATCGACGTGAGGACGAAGTTAACTTAATTTTCGCGAAACTCACTTTACGACGCCGCGCCTTCGTGATCGCTGATTTAATTCTCCTAAAACAGAGGGTGAATGTTACGATGACTGTTATAATTATTTTATATTCTTCGTGACAGTTTACTTTCTCTCAAAAGAGATTAGTAGAAATATCTTCAAGGGAACTTTCTCATCCAAATTTTTTTGTCAATGTCTCTGAAATATTAAATATATGTGTTCTTTTTTCTCCTTTTTCAAGTAGTTGATCGTTTTAGATTGCACGAAATCTCGAAAGTATGTAAGTTTAAATTATTAAGTGAGAAAGGTTAATTCATTGATATATCAAGATAAAATATAAACGTTTCATGTTTTATCTTGATATTTTGACAAAAAATATAAAATATCTCTTAAAATATTTTTTTTCCAATGATTTTGTCATAAGGCCTTTTTGTATACATTATTCAGGACACCTATAGAAAATCAGATTCATGCAAGAAAGCTTTTAGCTAAGAAAGTTTAGATAGTCTCCAGTCATGAACTGAAAAATTATCACAATTTTTTACGAGTATTTATAGTTTGCAAACTTTTCAATTAGTATTCGTTTTCATGAAGCTTTGTAACACATTCGATCGTATTATCGAGACACTCTGTATATAGGAATAAAAGAATATATATATATATATATATATTCTTATATATATATATATATATATATATATAGAGTCGTCCTAGCTGATATATCTGTGTGTAAGCACCTGCTAGTAAGTAGCCGATGGTAATGTTTAACATAGTATCCAAGCATGACGTAGCCCGTCTCTATTCTGGATCTTTTCTAGAGCAAGCTTATACCCCCGATGCTTGCGATAGTCATTTTCCCAGTCATAATTAACGTTGCCGTGCACGCGAGATTAGGCAATCTCTCGGGAAGATTCTATCGGGACTCCCTCGGAAGAACGTGAACGTCGGCTGCGAACTCTTATTCAGCGCGGAGACGACTTTCGAATTGTTGTTTTGGGAGTCTTCTTTTTTTTTTTTTTTTTAATGAATCTCGGGACCGTGGATGAATCTAGAGCGGTTCCACGGCCGAGGGATGTCTATAAATTCGGTCCTAGACTCCAAAACTTGTGATTCCATACACGGCCAGCATGCTGGCCGAGGAAGTGGCTCAGCAGCTTCGATCTGCACAGCCGGTTGCTTCTAGCTAGGCGCGCATAGGCCTAGACATCTATATAGCTAAGCCATGTTAGTAATTACACGGCTAGGGTACCACAGTACTCTGTAATTATCCGAAAAGTCGCGTGAATGGGGATGATAGGGTTTAGAAAGCTGAGAGCGGAGACCGGTTATTCGGTGGTCAAAAGATACCTTTTTTAAAAGACTATCATCGTAATTGCAGTCTGTGAGTTTAGACGGAACGATAAAAAAATAAAAAAATTCTGTATAGTAAAATTCTGTAATAAAAATGTGGAAGATTCAAAATGTAAGATATCAAAGATTGAAACTATTCTTATCTTCTATTGTTATTCTAACGTTTTTCGTTTGTATGAAATAAGATTAATAAAAGTGTAATTTAATCCATCATATAATATAAAACATACAGTTAATGTGTAATAAAAAATTTAGCTTTTAGATTCAAATATGCGTTATATAGATATATTTAAAATCATAGTAGTTTAGAGGTAATGAAAATTACAAATTGAGCCTGTATCTCAAAACTATCTTTATTTTTTGTCTAGCAGCTTTTCTTTAAATTTATAATTTCATTAGAAATATTTATAAGATTATAAGAATACCGTTGAGCACATGTAAATATGGATTTCTCAACTAGTGGGGCAACTTTAAAACGGCGTCCCGATTTTTTCCATTCATTCTAACAATTGCTATTTTTTAATCTCATGATGCATCTTGAATTCCGAAATTCCGTTTCTAAACTGTAAAATTCATTCATGAATCGAAACTTATACATCGCGATGTATCTTGTTCGTTATGTCCAGTCAACGCCAATACGTCCGACATAAATTTCTCTCACCCTGTAGATTGTCCCTATCTAGAAAAATCCCTGCAATCGTGTGCGCATCGTGTCAAGGACGTCCCATTATGCAACTGTGGACAGTTGCAAAAGTTTCCGTATAAAGCAGACGGCAGATCGCTGCGTTGTTATCGAATGACATCTCTCCAACTTTGAATTCGGGATTCACCGCGACCTGGAAACGAAAGAAATCTCATCGTGGTATTCTCTCTGGAATCAGAATTCGCGATGCTCGTGAACTCGCCTAGGGAGATCTCTTGTTTGATATTATTACGATTGTACCTTGAGCGTATAATGTCCTGGCTCGAGCTCGGAAATGTCCACCCACTGGCAGTCGATATTGTGCTTGTAAATGTCACTACAATTAACGGAAATACCTTGGTCTCCGTAATTGGCACATTTGTATCTAAAACGGTAATAACACTTCAAATTATGAACTTCGACTAATAGGGATTTAATCGTGGTTATAAACACAAACAAATAACAGAGTAGACGTCAAAGAAGTAAAATCACATACACACGTCTCGTAAACACACGAGAAGAAAAACCTATTGTTATCACGAGTTATCAGGATTTTTACCTGGGCTGGACTTCGGGCATACATTGATTGTCCTCGAGGCAGAAGGACGCTTTGTGGCCTTCGGCGACTTTATTGCCGTTCGAATCGATTACATCGAAAGTAGCAAATATTTCCATTGAGTGATAATGCCTGCGAATGGAAAGTGGTTGCCTCAAAATTGACGTTCCTTTTCCATGTCAACATTTTAATCATTGCGAGAAAAACAATTCAAGTTTAATCCCAACGTTTTAAATAATTGATAAGTTCAATTGATCGTTTATTATGAAGTAGCTTAATGTTTTAGGCTAATTAAAATGTTTTAGTCTTGTAGGAGAATCTTTCATAAATTTAGTTTTTATCAATTTTAATTCGGATTATATTTATTTCAGTTTTCTTTCATCTTTTATTATACAGGATCTTAATGCTAACAATCGACCGTCATATTTCGAATAATTTAATATAATGCAAACTTGAAGCTTCTTTATATAACTCATCGATTTTTAGATATTCGCCTATTACTCGTTAACGAGCAAGTACTTGTGCACGAAGAATGTCCAAGACGTATTAATCAAAATAAAACGAAATAACGATCCGTTATCGGCTCTTTCATCGTTATTGTCGATCGACTCACATGTGACACATGTGCCATTCCCATAAGTGTTTAGGCACAGACGGGCGGAAATCTGCGGTGCCTGCGTTCAAGATTCTCGCGGTGAAGCGCAACAGTCGTCTTGTCTCCAGGTGCCAATTTTCAAATTCGCGTTGCATCTTGTAAGCCTGCGAAGCCACGCAATTTTCTTCCATCGCGCATTGCAGCCAGTAGAGCTGGCGATCCTCCAAATGTGCCGTACGCATCAGCTCGATGTGATCGAACACGAGATCGGCCATCTCCCGATGGCACACTACCCCTGCCACGTTGTCCGTTGTCCCTAAAATCATGATAAAATTACTTTGTGCTGATTCTTTCGCGATATGATAAGGTTTTATGCTTGCCTTTTAAGATAAACACGTGCCTTCTCGTGATATTTCTCTCAGATATGCGTGTTAGCATTCTCTATATACATCCAATATATTTGACAAATATCATATGGGAGGTAAAAATTAAGAGACAATTATTTTTACTATCAAGTTTATGTAGAAAATAAACTAAATCGAAAGGAATTTTGTTTAAAATCTTACAAATTAACATTCTTTTTTCTGACTTCTGTCATAACTGATTTCTCACGCGAGTCTAATAAAAAAGAAATAACTTGAAACTTTTTTTATTTCTATTTATATGGAATTTTTTTCTACATAGGTTTAATTAATCTTTAGAATACTGTTAAAATGCAATAGTATCGATGGAATAATTCAGATTTAACAATTTTTCTAATAATTGTACAAAAATTATTGTTATTCTTTTACTTCTTTTTATTATTCTATTTTAAATATTGTTAATATGTCATATCTTATCAAAGATGTTAAGAGTACCTGGGCAATCTGTAACTTTGTCATGCAGGCATTCTGCCAGATTTCCCTCGTTCCCGTTGCATTGTATCCCGCTGATTGATATCGGGATCGTTTCCCCATTGCCGAAAAAATTAGTCTGTACTGCGTCGGAGGCGTAACCGAGGCCTAATTGACGACAAACCACGGCAGCTTCGAGAATGGACCAACTGTCACCGCAAATGACACCCCAATCTGAAATAGAGTATTGCGTGAATTTCGCGTATCTGGCAAGTTCAAACATATAAGACTTCACTGACTAATGTTTAAATATAACAAGAGTTTAAGTTTTTTATATACATTTTTATTTGGGCGATTTAATAGTGCGCTGTAATTTGCAAAAAAAGCATGATTCGTACATGAATTGTCACTATCCTCTTAATTAATAATATCTGTCAGGTTTTTAGTGAATCTTTAGATAAAATAAAATTTCTGTTTAAATTTACAATTAATTAATAAATTAATTATAATTAATCTAATTTTTTATATAGTCTTTTCATAATTATAATTAGTTATAATTCTTGGATAAATATGTTACCACCTGCACTGCCCAATTTAATTTCCACCCGGCCTTCGGAATGTACGCGTCCTCCGGACAATTGTAAAGCCGTGCCTTGCAGATACGTATCCTTTATCCTGGCCTTCGATGGCTTCGCTTGCGGGATTGGTGGCGACGATGTTCTTGTTTCCTCGTCACGCGAGCAAATGACGCCGGCAGCTTCGTTGCTGCCACAGTCGGAAATGCCCCATCCATCGAAACGGCATTTCGCTAGTTCGACCTCGGATCCATCGCAGTAAACATTGTCCATCCAGTATCTTCCTTCGAGATAGTTTTAATGTAAAAAGTCGCACGTATATTTTCGTTTTATATTAATCGTGCCGACCAATAAAATAATATTGTACATGCTTGAGCAAATAGCAGAGTGAAGTAGAAAAAGTGTGAAATAAAGCTAGAAATATATTATGATGTTATTACTACGAATTCTCAGAGATAAATGTTAACGATATACGCTAAAAATATAACGCGTGTCCGCCAATAAATTGGAATAAACGAACGGCTTGTTACAGACGATCTTGCTCGGACGCCTCTCGGACGAGTTCTCGCAATATACTCGACCGTGAAAGACAGCGATTTAAGATGAAAAGACAATAAATATCTCGTCTCACTTCTGGCCTGACCGAAGTGGCCATAAGTCGTTGCTTTAATTGCACCGTTAAAGCCTAATTGCTTGCAAACCACATTGGCCTCGAAGTCGTCCCATTCGTCGTCGCATATACTGCCCCACTTCCCGTCGTGAAGTATTTCCACATTTCCTGTGCATACAGTAATAAAATCTCGTGCTACGTTTCTCCTATTATACAGCAACCTGGTGCAATAAAGAGGAAGTAATTAATTTGCACAAACTCTCGGTTTACCATAGAAAGCATCGCTGTCAGTTACAGCGATAATGGGAAACATTTAATATAAAGGACGAGAAGTTTATCAAAATATTTAATATTTTACTAAAATGTTTAATCCCTTAAATAATTTTAAAAAATTCGCATTATTATTAAACACACTATTTATACAAATTAATCTTAAATTTGATGCTTAATATTTAATTTGGAGAATAATCGATTTTGATTATTACGAATATTTTACAGCAATAATTAGAGAAAGATACTTAAAATTTCCTACAATGTTTATTAACTTTGAAATTCAATATTTTTTTAGTTATATCAGTTTGAGATCGCTGTAACTAAAGCTTCAGCTGCAATTTTTATCGCTGCTGTTTAACATTGCTGGTACGTTTGACTCGTCGAACCCCATGGGAGGAAAATCGAACGGGTAAACGCGGCGAGTGGGGCCTTTTGTCTTAACAATACACGAAGAGCGTCCGGCAAAGCCGGCTGGGGAGATCGCGACCCTATTTTATGATCTGATTTTACGGTGACCATGTTATCCCCGGCGATTCCCAGTATTACGCGTACGTACGTGACGTATGGTGCTCTGACACATAGTCGTTGGCAATAAATTTTCCTCGAGTTGACCTCTTTTTAATCGTCATCGCGCGAGAGCGACTTGAGCGTTCGCGCGATAAAACTTGCGCGCAAGTCTCGCTCTTTATCCCCCGTGAAACGGAGTAGGAAAAGAGGGGAAAAGAGAGAAGAGATTTATAACTCGTTTATATTGCAACCGCGCGCTTTATCGCGGGGAAAATATCAACCCCGAACGAGTTGCGCGTTGCGCTTTTATCCCGACTGGATTTACGAGACGAGGCGTGCCTCGTCGCTGCACAATCGATACACTCGCCGCATCGGTCTGTCGTAGTAAGAAAATCGAGAGGATGCTGCCGTAATTGATTGGTTCACCAATTGATCCGACTGAACGACAAAGTTCCTTTGTTCCGCGTACGTCACGGAGCTCTCCGTGCGCTTCCTCGATTCGTGTAATTTTCTGCAGGGATATAACCCTCCCTCCTCCCGGAATAAAACAAAATAAAACTTGAACGAGAGAATGTTATATTATTATTGTTCTCGTCTTTTATCCAAACTAAATCGAGTCCCGATGATGTTAAAGTAATTCTTTTCTCGGCAATGTTTTTCGAGACTGTCGTTCGCTCGATTGTCGACAAATATTTTAAGGATTAAATCATAAAATGAGTTTTTCCTAGCACCTTCGTGTTCGCCGTTTTCGCCTCCTATCAGCTTTAATGCACCCTCTTGCTTCTTCAACTTTCGGAAGTCCTTTCTTAGCTTCCTGACTATGCGCGTCTTCTTGTCGCGGCTGCTAATCCAGGTAGCATTGTTGCTCGTGCAAAATTCAAGTGCTGATAACAGCACTATCAAGCTAAACGCGATCCCCGCTCGTTGCAGTTGCAACCTCATTTTTTTTGCGTTTCGAGAACTTTGATGTTATCAATCGCGTCTAATCATAATTTGCATAATTCGACATATTGTTCCGATCCTTCGTACGATATTACACGCGATATTTTAAAACAAGAGGAGCACTCACGATTTAATTTAGTCACACTTTTCTCGAGTCGTTCTTATGAAGAATACGGGAAAAAAAATTGTACCAAAATCATGCACGCACATTTCGCGTACGATTCCACGGGCTACTGATCGCGTACGCAATGCGTTCGCTCCTTGTCTCGTAACACACGCTTATAACGTTGACGTTGGCTTATAAGATCATCGGCGGACCAGATGGCGGATCGCTTTTCTCGCGTCGTCGATCTCTTCCTGAATGATTCGTTAGCCCCGATGACCCGTTTAAGTCAACTGTCAGCGCGTTTAGAATAGCTATGACTATCCTAGTCCTTGACGGAAGACCTCGAGAGGAAGAGACGGTTTGTGCGGTTCTCGTCTTACAATTCTTCTGTTGTTCTCGTTTTACAGGATATCGAACGTGCTCAAAAATCTGTACCTTTATTCTTAATTTTGAACGAATTATTATCATACATTTCACGAGTTGTAAAATATAAACAACTAAAATATATCAACTATAATATAACAACTAAAAATATAACAACTTTAAATATATCAAGTACAATTTTAAAGAAATACATATTTTTTTATATGAAAGATAAAAAGATAATTTCAACAATTTGAAATTATATACTGATAACAATGTATTGAAAAAATGATGTTTTAAACAATTATTGAAAAGGTCTCTTAAGATATTTAAACAACTTGAGTGAAACTTGGAGGAAAGATTTAAACTCAAACGACAGAGCAGAATTAGTTTTCTTTGCATAAATCAAATTCTATTTTAAAGGAAAGGATCAGTTGCTCATTATCGTTTTTTAGAATTTGCTAGTTCACTTTTCCGTTTGTTTGTGTGGACGGAAGCTATGTTCTACTTCCGAAAAATTCACGCCAGATTGGACAGTCGGTATGGAGTATCGACCAATTTTTCTGATTTCACGAATGAATGCGATCTCCACCGTGATGATTACTGACGTGCGAGCGATTTGAACCGGCCGTTTATAACGTTCCAGGTCTCGTAACGTTGCGGAAACGCGCGGCATATTGTTTCGTCGTGCACGTAGATGGACTAGTATAATTCTCAATTACTACGGTTAAATTCGGATAATCGTGATGAGGTCACATTGCGACCCCAATAATAAATTACATTAATAGTACTTGGAAAGCAATTTTGACTTTTATTACTTACCTCTCTGTTCACAGAGAGAGAATATCATCCCTTTATGTGAGAGATCTAAAGATGACATAAAGAAAGGAGTAAATAAAATAATAAGCTCTAACCATTCGAGCACTTACTCTGATAATCTTTGCGAAATATCTTGAAGTAGGTTTAACCTCGTTATACGTTCTCGAAAGCGGTATACGTTTGTATATCTATATCGCGACGACCTTTATAAAATAGAATATTTCATGTACCGCAATTTATCATCGCTCCACGTTGCTGAGCATTAAAGTTTAATAGATAGAAAATGAAACAGAAAGATAAGATAGATGCAATAATCTAAAATAGCAGAGCGGATCTCGTAGATCTGACGATTTCAACTTTCTTTAAAAGTTATATGATTAAAGTTATATGATAAAAAGTAAAATCCAAAAGTCAATAGTCTTCTGTATTAATTGAATCGCATTATTAAATGCCATACATAATGAATCATGTTAATGTTTTTTAGAATTTTTTTATTATCAATTTTTCGTTGAGTATCGGTGTGTTCGTATACAAATTATGCTAATTTTTACGGGTCAGAAACTTTCGAACATTCTTATCGTGCACAAATGCGTCACGTTCTATCTCGTGTTTTTTCATTATCAGGGGATTGTCTCGATAATGTTCCGAGAAAGTGAGTAAGTGCACTTACGTGTTTTCTTCTTCGCTCTGATGCGCTGACGCGAATTTGGATGTCATCGTTCATTATCAAAAGCGGGAGATAGGTAGCTCGATCTAAAAAGAAAAGTAGTTTAGAAAGTCTTCGAAGACACGAATTTTCATCAGTCAATACGAATCATTCATCATTATTGCACAACCACTGTCAGAGATCGTAGGCTTTGCACCAAGTGGAATACCGATAGCAAAAGGAAAGAAAAGAGTATACTATTGCGTAAAAGAGAATACTAGTAATTAAGTTACTTTTATGACATTAAATGTATTGTGTATAATTTTTGATAAAATTTGTTGTAAATTTGAATAACGTTTGAATTAATAATAATTCTATAGTGAATAAATCGAACAAAGGGAATGTCACGTTTTGACTTTGTAAATGAGATTATTTTAATTATTTTAATTGGTTATTATTTATTTTTACTCTCTTTTATAAATTTATAGATTTTATCATGTTGTTTTATAGGTTAAATTACCTATAAATGAAAAATCAAATGAAAAATATCATTGCTTATGTGCCGATACGATAATTTAAACTGTTTGAAAACACGTGTCAATTTTTCTCCGTCTCTGTTCTTCGATTGCTCGTGACCTTATCATCGTCGTTGACTCGGCGATACCGCTATAAAAAAGAATTCATATAATTCATGTAACGGGTCGCGCTTTTGACACGCTTCATTCCGTGGCGTAATCACACGAACGAACGCGTGAAGCAATTATCGTATGCTATTAGCGAAAATGGCCCACGGCTAAATTCTTGACATACTTAGACGGCTCTGACGTCGAGAGATAAAGGAGTAAAAGGTGTTATCTGGCCCGTAACAATTTCTTGTGGCACGTGACTGAAAACAGAAATGTGTCTCTCTGTCTCATGTTCAGATAATTACTTTCGTCACAAACTGGAAAACACGATCCGCTTGTCTCTCTTTATTCTCTGTTCACAATTTTCAATGAGCGACAATTAATCAGCAGAAATATAGAATTATTAAAATTAAAAACTCTTTTAATAATAATAATACGAATTATTTTTAACTGTGATATAACGAAATTGCAACAGTCACTTTTTATCGAATGCTCGTTATTCGTGTAGAGGATTCAGAGTTATATAAAATGTATGGTAAAATATAATATATGTATAATCAAACAAAAGAGAGCACGCGCAAAAATCAATATAGTTTAATAAATAAATATTTGACTGATGAAATTCATGTCTCACAAGTGTGCCAATCGTGTATAATATTCTCGTTTTTCTTCCTAGTAAACGTTAGTTTAATTGCGACAAATTGAAGATGGTCGAAAAAGTATCACATCGATGAATAAGTAAAAGTTTACTATCGGCTCTCCCTGGCTGAATTATTAATGTCCAATCGATACCGGCACAGCACGAGCCTATTCGGCTGCGCGCGCTTGTGTGTGTGTGTGTGTGTGTGTGGACGAGCGTGAGTAACGGGTTGTTACAAAGACTTGAATATGGAGAAGCGAAAGTGGAGCACTTTTTTATCGCGCCCACGACGACGATGGACATCATAAATCGCGATCGTGTGCGCAACGGCACGGGGATGCTGCAGGTGCTGGATGCAACGAGTGGCGTTCGCCGTCTGATCGCAAGTGCACGTTTCACCCGATTAAGCACGCAACATCGTTGAGCGGCTCGTCGATCGTCCGATTTGTCCGCTCGATGAGTGCGCTTAATTTAATAATCGCGCTTTCGTCGCGTTCGACTATACAATCGGCGAAAGTATTCCAATCAAGAAAGATTAAAGGTTAATAAAGATAATGAACCGATTAAAAGGTAGAAAAGAATGAACTTGGAAAGGCGATTCGAGAAATTTGCAAGAGGAGCTAAATAACTTACGGAAATGGCTTTTATCCAGTCATGAGTGAAAAACTCATTTCCGGAGGGAAAACTCACGGGGGAAAAAGTTTATTCAATTATTCAAATTTTGTGATAGCCGTTTGAAATTGTAAACTGTAGTCGTTATATGTTGTTAAAATGATCCATGTAATCGCCACGAAGATGCATTTTAAAGTAAAATTGAAACGTGTCAGTTGAAGAGTTGTTTGGAAATTGGATTTCGAAATAGTTACACCCGAGCTGAGCTCAGAACTCCGAGTAAATTTATTTCGTCGCATGAATCTCCCTTTACATTTATATAGAACGTGTAGATGTGTGTAATACACAATGTTTAGTGTCTGTCGAGGGTCTTCGAGGGAAAGTATATCACTTTTATACGTCGTGTCACTTTTATTTGTTGTCGAGCATTTACGTGCAAAAAACGAGTCTAGACGTTGATGCAATATTTATTGTGCCGAGTTACTCGTAATCGCTTGCATATTGAAACATACGGACGGATATTCTAAAAAAACTCCCTCGTGCCGTTGCTTGAAATTCACCGAGAAACTCCAAGAAAGATCTTGATTTCTTCCGGATATTCCAAGCGCTCTGTTTATCTCGTAAACATTCCCCGCTCCGCATTGCTTGCATATCGCTTGAGTTTGTTTGCTGACTACTATTAGAACAGCCTGCCGGTTTTAGCTTTTCGACGATATAACTATAATCAATATATTTTGAGAGAAATTATTGTCAGTTTATTATAAATTTTGCACTTAAAATGAACTTTAAATAATAATTATTTAATAATACTTCCGATATTATTACTACGATAGAAATTATAATAAAATTACCATTAATATTTAACGATTATTACTGTGATAAAATACAAAATACCATCGAAAAGTTTAGAAGTTCTGTTTAGAAATTCTGTAAAAGGAAAAATTCGATTAGAAAACAATTGTATATTTCACACAGGATTATATAAATCGTACTGTTTCGCAATTTTTTTTCCGCGCGCATTTGAAACTCGCGCGCCGGTCGCGGGAGAGCAATGGCGGCCGCATATCGGTGGCGGTCGATATGAGGACGAGTCTAGGGACTCTACCACGCCCAATCGTGGTCGTCTGCGCCGCGCGTTGCGCATGCGCACCATCTCTCGTCCGCGCGCACCGGCGAGGGCAGACGCGCCGTCCTTCTCCACAGCTACGCAGGGGAGCGCGCCGGCTCCCGCTCCCCCCACCACTTAACCTCTCATCTACGAGTGCCTCGCGCCTCGCCGCTGAGCGACACGCCAGTCAGTCGGTTTTTGTCCACCGTGTGGCGCGGTTCGTGGTGGCTTGACGCTGCGAGAGAAAGAGAGAGAGTACGACTGAACGAGATTTACGCGATCGGACACGTACAGTGACGGAAATCGTTCGTCCGGTGTCTCGTGCCGCGACGACGCCCGCGTCGTGTCGGGCGCGCGTTCAAAAGGACGGTAGGAAGGAAGGAAGGAAGGAAGACAGGCGCGTTTCTCGCTCTATCTCTTTCTACCGAGGGCAGGAGGGGGGGAAGAAGAAGCGCGCCTCGTGGGCCCGTGCGGCAGATCGTGGCCGCGAGACCGGAGGCGCGCGGTCGGCCATTGTGCTCTCCTCTTCGTGTCGCCGATACGACCGCGCGTTATCTGTCAGCTTGAATACTCAGTGTCGCCTTATACCGGGTGAATCTGCGAAAAGGACGTCGCAACTCGCCGCCAACTATTACTGTCGAAGCTACGTCGCGGCCGCTATCGTCATCGTCATCATCTCCGTCATCGTCATCATTATTATCGTCATTAGCGCATTTATCTACGATCAGCATTAGAGGTAAGGATAAAGACGAAAAAAACATCGCTCGTTTACGCTCGTTCGTTTCACGCGGAGCGGAGCGAGACGCGAGAAACTCTGTCGGTAACGACTTCCCTCCATCCTCCCTATTTCCTCGCCACTTTCTTCTCGCGCGGATGACACGCTCCAACTCTGATCGCCGGGTTACGTTTTTACTCCGCTTTACTCCGAATCGGAGACTCTTCGAACGTCGCGAGAGGCAGCGTGACAGATCCCGAGAGCCGGCGTCGAGAGGCAGGCGTCTGGAGGAGGAGTGGACGAAAGGGTCAGGGGGAGGAATGGCGAAAACGAGAGCCTGACGTTTCGATCTCGCGAGCGCTCCCGCGTTTCCCGCGACGCACGCACTCACGCACTCACGGAGGCATGACCCTCCCCCCTTCCCCTCCTTCCTCCCCAAGTTCACGGTTGTCGCGGACAGGTGCTTGTCTCGGAGCAGCGAGTGAAACGGAGTGTTGATACCTTGGGATACCGAAAAAAGCTCGACGCGAGGTTTCGCTCTTATCTCGAATGTTGTCTCCCGAAGCCGCGCAAATGAATATTATTAGGCACGCAAATATCTTGTTCGGTTCTACGTTAATACGCGTAACAGCACGCGTAGTGTCTATTATGGTGTCTGTCGTAAGCAGTAATGATGAATTGTCCGAGAATTTTATGCAAACAGCGATTCGGTGCTTAAATGCGAAAGTGACTCATTGAATTTATTATTTCAATCATTTCCGCGAATGCTATGCGTATAAACTGTTTCGAAAACGCACTAGGATGTTATTCTTTTGATCTTCAACTTCTCTTTGACCAATTAAAAAATTCTCCCCCTTCCCTATCGAAGATGTCGAGGGGAAAAAAGTCATCTTTTTTTTTTTCAAAGTTTTACCGAAGCTTACTTGAAATTCTAATTGAAAAGTATCCCTCCACCGTTTTATCTTCCCTCGTGAAATTAAGAAGTCTAATCGATAATTACTCGATGTCAAGAGAATTAGATCCCTCGATGCTGCAGCTGGGAAAAAGCTGATTCCGGATCGGTGTGGAATCCGTAGCGACACGTGCTCGATAAATATTTATCCTGCTTGGGGCCTCAACTTTTCGGATTTAAAGGGGTTTTAAAGTGCGCTCGCACGTTTCTTCTTGTATTTGCCGCCGACGAGGGTAAATAGGAGAACGGTATTAAACCATCGTTGTCGTCGTTAGACACGATTGCCCGAGTGTTTGCTCCGCAAAGAGTGAATCCGGTCGGGCCTTTAGAGCGCACGAGAGAGAGGATATTTCGCTGGTTGATAGCTTTATTATCGGTCGTAGACGCGCGATTAATTCTTCCACCGCGTCCACCTTCGTTTATCCACTAGGAACACAAATTCGTACATTAACTCGGATTAAGACGCAACGCGGAGGCGTTGTCGGATATTTGATGCTCTCAGGCTGTTTTCGAAGTTTATGCACGGTATATTTATGAGTTGAGGATAAATTTGCATAAAATGTAAATTAAAATTATATTTTAATTATATTTGAAATAGCAGAGTATATATTAGGGTGGTTCTTATTTATACTACATCGAAAATTAAAAATAAAATTTTTTTAAATTTTTGATGTAGTATAAATAAGAACAACCCTAGTATATATATATATATATATATATATATATATATATTAGGGTGGTTCTTATTTTATACTACATCGAAAATTAAAAAAAAATTTTTTTTGTCTCACCCCTTAAAATGGTTCCATTTTATGAAAAAATAATTCCTATAAAAGTTTATTTCAATCGGATAACGGGACAGAGTGCGTCTAAATGTTCTAAAATAAGGATTTAATTTTTATTTTAGAACATTTAGACGCTCTTCGGCACTCTTTCCCGTTATCCGATTGAAATAAACTTTTATAGGAATTATTTTTTCATAAAATGGAACCATTTTAAGGGGTGAGACAAAAAAATTTTTTTTAAATTTTTGATGTATAAATAAGAACCACCCTAGTATATATATAAGGGATATTGAGTAACAATCTTTTTTCCTTCTAAATTTTATATAGTATTGAAAAGAATACACGAGTCGGCAACATCTCTGTGCAAATTTTCTCGCATTTTCCCTTTTCGGTTCCCGAGAGCTTTGTTATCGCACGCGTGACGAATGTCCAGCTTAAATAGGAGAGCCCCCAGAGAGCCCAAGGAAATCCCTCTTGGATTTTCCGCATAGCTAAACGTAATCGGGCACATTTTTTTACACATTTTTCCATTCGACACGCTATAAACGTGACGTCTGTCAATGCGAGGGCAAGACGAGCAGGAACACTTGGCGGAATCACAGCGATTAGCACGAAAGAAAGAACGGCGAGATAGAGAGAAAGCGAGCTTTAGGGTCGTCGAACGAGACTTGTCGGGCGGTGCAGAGGTGTATACGTATATCCATTATATGTGCCTCGTTGATGCGACCAGCGCATGACATGCCGGTAGCAGTGGGATTTGCAATATTCATTTACATCCCAAAGTCTGCCCGCCGCGCCGCGAGTCCGTAGTACGGGAAAGCGTATAGTAGTACGTAGTCCTCCGCGCGCACGTGCCAGCAGACCGGTGGGTGTCGGTCGTATTGCTTACTCTCCACTGCAAACGTTAAACACGTCGTCGGAACGCATGAATAAATATGATGTAAATCCTGCTCTCGCGAGCCCACTTCGAACGACATGGTAAATTCGTCGTTCATAACTCTGACTCTCCTTGTCGCAATGCGAGGTAGAGAAATTTACTTGCCGAATCGAGATTACCGATCTATACGTTTCGAGGAACTTTCCTTCGGAACGGAAAGCGCCAAATAGTAAATAATTCTTTCTTAGTGTACTTATTATTGCGATAAATATTATCACATGCCTCGGTGGTCGAATTGGTATGACACCCGCACGAAATGGGGGAGTTCCAGGTTCGAATCCTGGCTGAGGTAATATTTTTCGCAATAATTTCTTCATCTCACAAGTTGAGATGCTATTTATTAATCTCCTAAAATTGAAATCGAATCTAGATTTCAAAAAAGTTGGTGAATCACTGCGGTTTAAAGTCTGACAAAACCAAGTCGGCTCGCAGCTCACCAATAATATGCCAGTTTGATGTCAACTAGTCTCCTTTCATTTGAGTTTTAATTTCTACTGGCAAAGAAAATGATTTTTCGTTACACCAAATAGTAAAGTTTTACAGGTTTAACCCTTTGCACTCCGAATTATATTTCATTATATTTCATCTATTGGTTTGGACTTGAAAAAATGTCAAGTGAGACTCGACAAAGGAGCTCCTGATAAAAACTGATGTCGAGTCACACTCGACATAGGAGTGCAAAGGGTTAATAATCAAAATTTACAATATTTACGACTTCACAATCATGTATGTATATTTTATATGCACGATCGTTTCTCATAACAGATTTTTCGTCTTGTTGAATACAAAGTAGTTGGATTTTATGTACGCAATCTTTTATTACTCACGAGAGAAAAGTATTCTGTACCGTTAGTTATTTTATTCGATAGTCCGTCTCGTGCGAAACGACGTGGATATTACATATCATAATCTCGAACCGCAAACCGTTGAACCGCAGTCACGGACACAGTAGACGAACCACAGACGAGAAAACATTCTTTCGTTCCATCACGTGCGTCACAAATTGCCGTCGAGTATTCTGCCTACCGTTAAAACCGTCGCGATACGGTAATATACCGTCAGTGAAGTCATCCTAATGAAGCCCGCTTCGGACGACGGATTGTAAATTACGGGCTGGAATCTGAGATTGAAGTACGGAATTTGAGACTTGTGTGCGATCGAAATCGAACGCAGCCGCGGAATATCGCTGCGAAATCCGATACTCCTTTCTAGGTATCGCTAACTAACTAATATCGAAGGTAAAATATCAATGTCAAAGGTATCCGTTACCGTATTCTAATACCGTATTTCGATATCGATAGTGTGCCCTTGTTCCACGTGACTCACGTGGAGTAAAACGGAGACTTTTCGGAAATGCAAATTTTCAATGATGAAAAAACAATCACGGAGCACGGATAATAAAGTAGTAATTATTACAGTTTTATAATTTACATTTTCATTTTTGAGCTTCGATTAATTTTCTGCGTAATGCACTTTTGGCGATATTTTCAAAGATGAAAACATGTAGATTGAATTTGGTGCACTAGGAAACAAAGAGATTGCCATTTAATTATACTCCTCTCGTGTATATAACGAGAGCGAAACACAATGCGCTCCACTCGGTCGACCGTTGTCGCTCGCATCGGAGCGTGCAACTTTCGTCTAGCTTAAACTAATTTCGCAGCGCTCGTTGTACGTCGAGCATTTGTCAGTCGAAAATAAAGCAAGCTCTGCATCCTGCGTAATAACGCATCCAAGGCTACTTTATTATTATATCCAAACACTCTTGTAACAATGGACGCGCGAAAGCGATTAATATTCATTCACGTCGTGCACGTTTTATTCTTATCAAAAATATCTTACGATTTCATATCTTTCTTTTCTCAATTATATCGTGAACTAAATGTGCGCACTATATTATTACACGTATATAATGCATAAAGAAATGTTGAGGAAACAAGGACGGGTTTAAACAAATGTGTTTTTTTTTTAAATTGGAGCACTTGTGCTCGAAAGTTTGACTACTTTCGTGTATGAGTATGATTAATGCGAGATGTTACAACGCGCCTTGGCAATTTCCCTTTTTTTCTTTCCTCCCGCACATGTGTACGATTGTAGTTTCTCTCGGACAAATTTCCAAGAACTCGAGCCGACAATCTATCTTGCTGAAAGCCCCTTGCTAAAAATTCCGGAAAAACTCATCTCTCGCGCTACGTTGCAAATTATACCGAGCCGCGTTCTCGAGACCGACGAATGTGAGCCAAGGTGATCCATAACCCCGGGACATAATCCGGTGGAAAAAGAGTGCCGGATATTGAAATATCGCGTGGGTTAAGGGTCGATTGTAAAAAGACTCGCGCTCCAATTTGAAACTCGCCCGATCGTAAACGTTTATTATCGTCTTCTGCGGAGAACGCACGGCGTTTCTTCCTGTCGGCCAATAGCCATTTGCGCTGATACGACGGAATTGGCTTTTCCATCCCCTTTGAACCGTCGCGCCTCTCTTTCTCGCGTGCACACTTATATCGCATAACCGTACGTACTTGATATCGTACATATATATATATAGATACACATACATGTACATATGGTGTCTCGGATCAACTGTACTTTCTTTGACTTGTGGTCAATTCCGAGGGAATCTTTTCCGATCGAAGATTGGACGAGACAGCGTTTTATTACTTTAAAAATTTTTCAATTTCTCAAGGATAAAATGTTAAAGTAAGTTTGATCTAAAGTAAGTTTGATTGAATTTGTCTGAAAAGCTTTACACTTAGCTTTTCGTTTTCAGACGTTCTCGTAATTAAAATCTCTTGTCGACGTGAAAGGGAAATTCGATTCGAAATCGACCGAAAAGAATCTGTCGATCGCCAAGAAAGACAGCACGGTCGATCTAGGACACCATATATGCGTGGACGCGCCCGCGTTATACCGTCAGTCACGTATAAACTGCATTACTGATTGACACAATGCGAACGCCTTTAATGCATATCAACGTCAGCGACACGTATTGTTCCATCGCGCTGTTATTGGCAATTTCTATTTCACCATGCAACGCACATATCGCGACCGGCGATCGGGATCGTGCACGCGAGCGTAGCGATTCACCTCGTTCTCGGTTTCAGTTCTTGGGGTTTCAGAGGCGAGTGACTCGTTTCTCCCTTTTTTCTACGTTGAGTCGCGTTTGAGTCGCACTTTATCGCGTTCGCGGTCATCGTGGAATTCAATTGATTCATGCCGATGTACGCATGTTTCGCGTTAACTTTCAACGTGGAAACGCGTCAGAATTGCGAACTGTCTCGTCATACGCGTGATGTCAATTCTCTCTCTCTCTGTCTTTCGACATAATAAAATGTATCCAATTTCGCTAAAAAAAGCTGCTAATGATGACGAGTTTGTAGAAGGAGATAGAATTATGCAAAAAGACTTTAAATACGGAGGATATGTATATAGAATATTCTAGGCGTTTTCTCCTTCGACGAGGAGCAAATATTATAGCGGTGAAATGGAATTATGTTTGAAAAGGCAATTAAACGAAATTGCGCTGTGAATTGAACGGCTCCGAGAGGGAATGTGATCGCAATTAATAGGGGAGATACTCTGTTAGTCGTGCTCGGGAATCCAGACACGCTCGACACGTTGCGCGCCGTCGTGTCGTCAATTCACAGTCGCGTATCGCCGTATCTCGAACAATGGTATGAAAACCGCGTCGCATTCCAGAGCGCGCCGGGACGGTGCATCGCAAATGGTTAACACACTCTTCGCTATTCAGAAACCTCTTTTCGCCCGAATCGTATTTCCTCGAGGAAAAAATTCCTCTTACGAAACAAGTAGGTATTATCAGGGGAAAGCGCGTGTCATTCACCAAGCGCGTGTCATTCGATTCTGTGATGATACGACGTAGTTTCTAATAATATACATAAACATAAAATATACATAATATGTATAAAAATACAAAAATATATATAATATACATAAATATACATAAATATAAAAATATCGCTTCAAGAGTAAAATCATTTATGTAAATAAATTAAATAAATAATTAAGTATAAACAATTCAAAATATAAAATAGCGTATTTTAAAATAAAAATTAAGATGAATAATGGCATATATTAAAGTAATATATACCACACAAATGTGCTCGTATATTTTACTTGATGTATGCTATATACTGATGTATACTGCGAATAATAGTCTGCAATTATTTGTGGTTTACGTTAAAGAGAATTCGCTAGTTTTAGGTCATTCTTAACGGTCAGTCATTACCGTTAAAAGCTCCAATTTCGATGCGCCGCGTTTCTCTGGCGCTTGTCTAGCTTCGAACGATTCGTAATACGCAGAATTAATCGAATCGGCTTCCGACGAGACGGGCAAATCGGGAAAATTAAAAGAAAAACGTCTCGTCGGCTCGAGGGGTCCATTCGCGCCGACGGGAGAGGATAATTGGAAAGGGCGCCGCGTCCGAGTCCAATTTGCGGCCGGGCAAGAGAGAAATCCATCTAATTCCACTGGTTTTCTAATCCCCGCGCGTTTCCGCGGTTACTCGGAATTTATATTCCCGCGGTGTTGCAGGCGAGTTACATTAAAAGCTACGACCGGATACGAATACGTGGAAATTACGCGCATTCCGCGGTGCTTATTAGATTACCGTCGGCCGTCGCCGTCAACACGGCGCGTTAGTTGCGTCGTCGTTATCTTTATCTCTCCGCTCCTCCTCTTATCCTCCGTCTCCTCCTCTTCGATGCACCTGTCCGATGTGTCGCCATTCATGCATACGCACATGTGTGCCAGCAACGACGAAACGAGTTCGCACGACATTCGTGTGGCGAGGAATTTGTTTGGATTTTTAGACTCTGAGAAAATATTTGTGAAAAATATGAGGATTCGTATGTTGTTGTGTAATGTGATCCCGTTGGTGCGTTTGCTTTAAAATATTAGTGAGAGAAATATCACTATGACGGAAAATTAGCCAACTGTGTTGCTTTGTATCCGGCTTTTTAACGCGCTCCTCGCCAATTTCTACAAATATTTCCTGTATAAATAAAAGGATTTTTTTTATTTCGGTTCTTGACTCAATATTTCGTATGAAGTAATCTTTTGTTAGAGAGCAAACTATGTATGGAAAAATCTTATTACTTCTAAAATAATGATACGGTAATGAGACATGATGACAGTACTGCTATTATCTATATCAATTTAAATTTGATTCGAATGCAAGGAATGTCAGTGGATGATATGATAGAGAAATAGAGAAATCTTTTTAAGCTGGATCCAGATTAAGCTAACAAGGACGAACACGTGAACGTAGTTACGTCCCTTTGATGTAACGAGATGGAACGTATTCAAGTAGTTTGTTCATTTGCGTCCTTCGCTTGATCCGGATCCATGTGACTAGCTTCACTAGTCAGGTTCCAAAGTCCAGATTTTCGCAGTGTATAAAAGTCGAAAATTCGTGATTGTTTTTCAGAATGCGCGTGCACGGGAGCGAGACCGCGAGGCGATGCGCGCGAGTGACGCGCCGGTGAACGCGTGAGGAAATGAAATGCGCGAAGAGGAGAGCCATTAGGAACCCGCCGTTGTCGGCGAATGTCATTCACCCTGCGTGTGCGTCGTAAGAAGAAGAGGAAAAATAAAAAGAAAAAAAGAAGACAAGAAGAAGAAGATTGAACGAAGTGAGTGAATTTCGCCCGCACGCGAGACTCATAATTCGTCGTCGCTCGAATCTCCGCGTTTCGTCGGAGATCAGTCATCCGTTAACGCGCGTTTCGCCGTTAACCCCCTCGCCCCGTCCAAGCCGTCGGCCTCAGAAGAGTGAAAGGCAGCACTTGGCTACATGCGGCGCCTCTCTCGAGGCGCATCCCGGCGGACTCGCGCGTTATTTTCGCGAGGTCACGCTGAGGCACGCGCTCCGGAGTCTTTCCTTCGCCCATTAACGCCTCGACGTACAGCGTGCGCTATATGTATTCTGTGTACGTATTCTATATATGAAGGATAGCCTTCTCGCGTGACGGTTCGCTAATTTAACGCACGCGAATTTAAATGCAAGTTCAAGTCACTGTACTCTCACTTTTTGGCCGAGTAATCTCTCGATCGACTCGATTTCTTTCTGATTCTTCGCCGATTCTGACCGGCCTGTAGATAAAGACGAAATTAATACCTCTGAATGACCATAGTGATAGTGCACGCTTGCCATTGCTGGTCTTCGTCGTCTTCGTCGGGGAAAGGATTGATGGAAGATTCGATTGAGGAAGAGAGTCGGCGAGTGTTCGTGGAAACGATCGTTAATCGTGACTTGACAGCGAGAATAATCGCGGAAAATCCGTCGGCGACGAGTGTCGATTATGTGATCGACGCGGACGAGTGTCGAGCGAGTGTCTAATTTCGTCGAATTCGGAGATTCAGTGGATCCACTGAGCGACCTACGAATGGCGATAAACCGGCTTCTCCCGTAACACATACACGCACACTATTCGGCCGTTGATTTTGCCTATTAAGATAGAAGAGGTTCCAGACTGATGAAATTGTCCATTGATTAACAAAACTGGGGATCCTCACTGTTTGTTTAGACCGACCAATGCGATCTAGTTTTTCTCGACCGACTTATTCTAATTAGCCTAATTGCGAGCGAGAACGATTTCGAAATTGCTTGCCAGTTTTCATGCAAATTCACCTAAGAACAGAACTCGCTGTTTTTCCTTCAAGGAAAACCACCTAAGGGCAAGGAGCTGTCGATCGCAAGAATACGTGGCGTTCGAGACGTTCTCTCCGAGGGACTTGAATCGATTCCAAATGAGTCCCAGCCTGTTGATTGATCGAAAAACGGAGAACTGTTTGACGCAGCATTGAAGTTTCGCGGTGGTTCTGATTGAGAAGATACGTGGATCCCGGCTCGTTGATCCTCGGGGGCAGGGGACCGATCGTGGACCCCGGTGGTGCCCGCAGGGACGCAGATGGGAGTTTGTCTGATAGGAGTCCCATCAACCCCGTGCGACAAGAATCGAGCGTATTCCTCGCGACCGACTTCACGACCGCCGCCGCGTCCTCCGCCGACGTCGCCTACTGACGTCGCTGTTGACCACGAGGCTTCTTCTTCTCCCACCCGATTCGGTCGCGCAAATCCGATCAAACTGGAATTGATGGAGTTGGAGAACATCGTGGCGAACACCGTGTACCTGAAAGCGAGAGAAGGTGAGTCTCGCTTTGTTTGTGTTTGTTCGTATTAATTTTTTTTTAGGTTTTATATATTTAAAAATAAAATCCTAGTCATGGTTTTATATTGCTTAAAATGACATGTTTAGTCTAGCTCGATAAAGTAACCTAAAGGCCTTTGTAACTCTTATCAAATATTTTATATATTTACACATTGATCCGCGAAAATGTGATCACTCTCATATACTGCGTAGAAAAATTAAAACTAGTGCGTGTATTTAAGTTAAACGAATTGCAACGAAAGAATTCGCACGCGTATACGGTTTTTGTAAAGATATATTTATTATACGAGAAAGAATTGTTTTATATGACGTGATAATAATACTCCAAATTTCAATGCTTCCATTCTTTCTCGAGAGCGATGAGATGATTACAGGAGACTGAGAAAATTCACGCGGTAACGACAAGGATTGTTTCATGACGCGTAATAATTGCGCGCCGGTTATGACACGTGTCAAGAACAGTTATTGAGTTCGCTCGATTAGCGCGCACTGAATGTACAATTCTGACATTGTGTATCTACGTATATAATGGCCTTCTACGGAGCACTTTATACAGAGCTTTCATTAGAGTTCGGCCGGGCGACATTTATTATGCGCGTAAAATCGCAGTTTTAGCCGCGAGATTGAATGTTCGGGTTTAACACTCAATATGCATTCGCAATCGTTACTTTCGCGTTTAATGCATTTCGAATTGCCTCATCGAGAAAATTAAGGCTATTATAGGCGTGTTTTGTTTTGCGACACACGATTCGATAAATGTTTCCGCAAACTCGTGATTACGTTCTCGAGAGGACTCAGTCGTCATTTGCGACTGAATAAAACATTTATTTCTCGTCTCTTTAGAATTTTTCTCGAGTTTCTGCGAAATTTACGTCAATTTTAAAGAGCTTTGCATCGCGGAAGGTAATAAAGCAACGTGGAAAATTTGCGTGTTTAATATTATGCATTGCGACTTAAGTCACTTTTATTGAAAATAAGACAAATTTGTTGAAAATATTTGTAATTAAAGAGTGTCGATTTTGCATTTGTTATTATACATATTTATACATATTATTTGTTATTATACATATTTATCTAGATAGAGTTCGATCGAGAAGTGCTTATCAAGTGAACGTTAAGGTATTTATGATGGCTTATAGGTGTCCGTGTTTTTAATGCGCGCGTAAAACGGTCGTGATGCTTGTGCCGACAGCTTAAGCACCACGAGCGATAGATCGAAATAAAAAATCTTTACGACGAGAGGATCGTCTTTTTCTTTTCGTTCGGCCTGACGCGTGTTTTAGCACACCTATCATAGGCGCCGATAAAACGCGAAATAAAATAAACAACCGATTTTTTTCTCCTTCACCTTCGCACGGAATTTTGATTTATGGACCTATATTAGCCGGACATTTCGAGTTTATTTTTGCGAGTGCTATAAGTGCGATTCTAAATTCCTCAGCCTCTCTTTGATCTGTAGAAACAAATCGAGGTATGAGAAATATGAAAACGAGCTCGATAACAATGTGACGGAGAATTATTAAAAATTAAGATTAAAAAGAAAGAAAAAGGAAGTAATATATTAATGTCATCTTTTTATATACGGAATATAAATTTCACGTTTGAAGAATAGAAAATATTTATAATCAAATTGCATTGATGTCTGTAGGATTTAAAGAGACGCTTCATCATATTTAGACTCGAGAGAGCATCTGTTATTGCATTGCGATGCCCATGTCTACGCGAGTGGACATACGTTCGAACGTTGGGAAACTACACGAAATTACGGTGTATATTAAGCGCACTCGGTATCATATATTCATTACTTAATTAGTATGTATAGGATTAGAAAGAGAGAGAGAATATGAAAATATTACTCGTACGATATGCCAGCCGCATGAAAACGCTGAAAGCTTCTTGTGAGATCTTTTATCTTTTTACCTTTTTTATCTTTCGAAATGATTAAAGAAAAAAATATTTAAAAAAATTATAATTAAGAAAATGAGATTTGTATCGAAAAGGATATTTAATTAATGCTGATCGAACCGCTTTTTGACTCTAACTCAATCATTATTCAATTGTATAATCAGCGTCTGTAATCAGCCTCATTGCATAAAGCGTGCATAAACTTTGATACGAACAGTCAGTCCCCCTTGCAATTAGTGGCATTTCGCGATTTCGCGAGAACTCGAGCCGATGAAAATAACATCTTTCGCGCACCTCGCAAGCGTACGCCAAAAAGTAGTGATCCGTGAGATTTTTGTAGGGACAAACGATTCGATACTGTTTTTCCGTCCTGCTTGCCGTCTATTTTTAGCCTCGTTATAGGGTACAATGAACTTCGCCGCTGACAGGAAAACGTGACGTTTTACTTCTCGTCATGCTTTGTAACGCGTCTCCATGGAATATGTCATATAGGGACAGGTATTTTAGGATTTTCCACGCTTTCTCCTTACGGGAATTCACACAGCTGAATTTTACCAACAAAACTTTTAATAATAAAGTTTTTGATTAGAAAACTTGTCATAAGAAAAGAAAACCAACTTTGAATTGATTTGATTTTGATACGACTTAATATCTCGTACGATTAATTATTCTTTGTATTGCTTGCAAAGAATTATTAATCGTACGAGATATTAAGTTTGTCTGAGTAAGCTTTGTGTTGAACATCGAACTTTCTTCTGCAAGATCCAAGATAAAATGCTGTTCTAACTTAATAGAAAATGTGAAATCTAGAAAGCTGTAAATTGAATTAAATTTTAAGAAAACGAATGAACGATATATTATTTTCTTACCTCTAAATAAACTTTAACAGAATTTAATTCGAGAGATTGAGAAAACCTAAAATCTTATTTCGAGAGAGTCAGCAAATAAAATTTGCATAGAGATCACGAAGTTACGTTCCCTCCGTTTAAGACTAAGTTTTGTCGATTACCACAAATCGGATGTAAGCAGTCGATCCAACGGAGAGGGTTACTCACCACCGTCCGGCATTCAATTAGTACATTACGAACAACGTCCTGTCGAAGAGTGCAGGCGTGTTGATGGTCGGAAAGTAGGTAAATGGGTTCGCGTGATAGCGAACCATGTCAATAGCCTTGTAATCACATTGCCTTGATAAACTTTATAAATGAAAGCCTCGCGCGGGAGATCCGGTCGCCGCGAATTACGTAAGTATACAGGACACCCAACAGTTGCAGGGATAACGGGTTAATTAGCGGTCTCCCGTGCTCGCCGTAACGCGACGTAATTAGCGGCCATTCGATCGGGGAAATGACTGTAATCAATTTGTTACGCCGATGAAAAACTTTTCCACTTACAAAGAAATTCCAATTTATCACGACCGGTTATTTTCTGTCGTCATAGCGATTAGAATCGGAAAGGGGTGGGAGGTGTGTCGGTAATCCTGGATTACTTCTGGATTAGCTCTGGACGTGGTTAATTTCACATTGTTAAGGTTTCGATAAAAGTTAGTTTTCTTAAAGTTCTGCTTTGAAAAGTTTCAACATTCACGAAGTGCACTTGAAAGAAATGTTAATACATTTAACATCTGAATTATATTTTTGAAAAATTCTGATACGAATTTTTTTACGGATATTAGACTGTCTGATAATCAAATAATATTTTAATAACATTTCGCGAAAGGAACAAAACATTTTAAAATTTTATTTGTAATTGAATAGTTGTAGTAATTATAATCTTTCCGCGCAGTTTTCGAAATTGTTAATAATCTGTAAAAAAATTCCTTCGACTGATCTTTCAAACATTGATTTTAAAAACATTTTCAAAGAACTTCCGTCTTACATGAAACTGCGGTTTACGACATGATAGATGTGTTTATAAAGTTCATAAAAATGTATTTATCCAATGACGTCAAATGAAATAACGATGCAATAACATCGAGATGATGTATTACGCGGCTGTCCTCGCGAGCCGAAGACGCGTTTCGCGGGATCGACGTACGTCGACATGTTCGTATAATCGAAAAGTCGCGTCGTCGTGCCGCAGGAACTTCAATTATGATAATGATAGCAATGAGGATTTGCGCGTTGCAATTATCGTGAACGAAGCTACAGAATTATGCTCGTCGCGCACGCTGATATAATTACGTGATGACGATGAGGCGTGAGAAAATTCTACGACCGCGAGAATACTACGTCGCAAATAAATTTCCATGCTGCGGAACAACAATAATTATTTTAAGTGATACGCTTAACGATATAAATCACGCACATACATTTCAACTAAGCCAGTGAAAACTAGACAATTTAATAGCGAGCGAATAAATTTTACAACGTCAGCCATCATTTGATAATGAAATATGTATACAAATATATATATATATATATATATATATATATATATATATATATATATATTAGGGTGGTTCTTATTTATACTACATCGAAAATTTAAAAAAAATTTTTTTTGTCTCACCCCTTAAAATGGTTCCATTTTATGAAAAAATAATTCCTATAAAAGTTTATTTCAATCGGATAACGGGAAAGAGTGCCGAAGAGCGTCTAAATGTTCTAAAATAAGGATTTAATTCTTATTTTGATTGAAATAAACTTTTATAGGAATTATTTTTTCATAAAATGGAACCATTTTAAGGGGTGAGACAAAAAAAATTTTTTTTTAATTTTCGATGTAGTATAAATAAGAACCACCCTAATATATATATATATATATATATATATATATATATATATATATATATATATATATATATATATACACAAAACGCGTTCTGTCCACTTCTGTCAGTTAACGTTAAAAAATGGAAATGTCAAGCTCGAGTCAAATTCGGAATAAGTCAATTACTCACGAGGACCGGTTTAAATATGATTTCACTACGAATCATTTTATTTCGATCTTCGATTTTGAATTTTTCTATTCTTTATTTTCGCTCGAAAGAGCTTCGTCGAATACCTTTTTTCCGTTCTTTTCTTTTTTCCCATCACTTTCCGGAATTGGACAAGATGCGCGCGAATGGTTCGAGCGTTGTATAGCTTGTTTTATCTCTCCCCCTCACGCGATTCACTGAGCCGAGTGCGGTTTTTCATTTCGCGGCATTGCCGACACGACTGCACACCGATTGAACGGAATCAGCAATAGCTGTACAGGGTAGTCTGCTGCAAGAACGGTTTCGAAACTTGCTCGCGAAAGATATGTAAAGAGATCTGGCTGGATTTCGCGTTAATCCTTTATATAGCCTAGCAAGATATTCGAAATAAGTTCCGTTATTTTTTAAATAAATACATATTTAATCAAATTATATTTCTAACCCTTCGAGACTCTCACCGTTGCTATGATCATATAAAATTAATTAATCTTAGTGTAGTACAAATAATGTAAATGTAACATTAATTAAACGAAAGGCAAATAGAATTATTTTTCGCAATAAATTCTTTACAATGATTTAAATAGGATTAGCATCAAAAATTAAATCAATTATTCGATTTAAATGAATTTACCATTCCAACGGAGAGCTGTTTCAAGATCGATAAATAATCGGCGCGCAATCTACCGAGTTCGTCAAAGTATACACTACAAATTTCACAGAAATATTATTATTACGATTCCTAGATCCACCTCGGATTGAAAATAATATTTCTCTAGTTAAATTGCAAAAGGAATCTCTTTTAAACAAAAAGTCCGATCATAAATCCGACCATACCCTTTTGTACTTTCGGAAGTATTGTATACCTTTTACCTTTAACCGACTGATCGTGAGACACGATAGATTTGTTTTGGAGGTAGGATGCAGCGTGCATTAGACAGGTCCTCGTCTCGCGCGATGCAATTCGTACGCATCGAAGCACTCGCTTCCTCTCCTATTTTCCTCTTTTTTCCTCCGCCGATGTAGAAGAGAAGGTGGAGCTTACGTGACCCTCGACTTCCGCTCGTTGGGGATCGAACGAGCGGGTTCGTGCACACGTCCATGAGGTACAGGGTGGTCCCGAAGTGATCGTGAATCCGCGTCGAGAATATATTTATAATAGATCTCTCGAATCCGATTTTGTTTAAATTGTTACGAACGTTTTACCCATCAAAACTTTATTATATCAACGTTTTAATATTTGAGTAATATTTTCCTCGATATCGAATCTGTTTAATTTCCATCGCATGCGAGAACCGAGAAAAAGTACGATCTCGTTCGGGATTATTTTGCATCGTTGATATCCCTTGCGGATTATTCGTCGGGCAATGAAAGTATAAATCACGCGGGGTTTTATGGATCGCGTTTACTTTAGTCGATCTACTTTCATTGTTCAAATTTTCTGGATCTGTTTGACATCTTCATTCAGTATACGTCAAAGTTTCTGACGCTCTAAACGCGTGGACAAATATAAAAAGTTCTCATCTTGATGTATGGTTCTCTATCTCGAAATCGACTTTCTGTCAGATAATCTATTATCTGTCGGTGTAGCAGGGGCATTCGCTTTCTTGAAATGACCTGTACGACGAGCTTGTTCACAGAAGCGAAAAACTGGGGCCATGCGTCTCTCATCGCTTTTCCGTGTCCCTTGCGTTTTTCCGCGCGATCGATACCGCCGTCGCGGGGGATCTTTCTCGACGAAAGCCAAGGCGTCTTTTTGCCATAACCGGAATCGCTAAACTTAAATGAATGTACAGAGTGCTCGAGAATTCCTGCCTTTCATCCATCCCTTTTATCCGCGGATTGTTCGAAATCGGTCATTCAGGTTTTGAGTACTTTTTCAATTAATCCTTAAATTTATATTGCGGAATCAAGGTTCACTTGGATTCAATTGGAAAAATTTGTGCATTCTTTATTCTTACTGTAAGAATTTAATTTGTGAAATTGAAGTTCTCCGAGTCTTCCATTTGTGCAGTAAACAATATTACGTTAATATTATTATTAATATTTAAATACTTGTTATTAGAAATAAATTAACCCCATGTTAATAAAAGAATCCGTGAGATGCAAGAACCTAGTTAAAGTATCTTGAGTACTCCGTGCTGCACACGCTGCTCATTATTCTCGCAATTTATTGTTTAATTAGTTATCGGCAATAAATTCTCTTCAAGCTATTTTCTTCTTGCTTCTACGTTATTAAACGACGAGATTAATAGAAAATAATATCGACTAATAAACGAATAAAAATAATAACGCCATAAATCATTATGCTGCCTATCAGCACGCGTCATCGCATAGGATGTATATAGTAATACGGCGCACGTTTTTGCAGCGCGTTATCTAATGTTATGACGTTCGCTTCGAAGATATTAATAAATTTCTGTTGGCGTGCACGATAACTTTTCTCTGTCAGGATTTGTTTGCTGTCGCGGGTAATACCTTGCATATGAAATAATTCACGAGTCTTCAAGTTTCGCGATCGAACGAGGATAAATCTTGCTGAAAGCATAGTTTGCCGGAAGCTCGTGGTTCTCGATGAACATCAATTACTTTTTCTTACTTATATATACAGTTTTAAAAGAAATTGAAATTATACTATCTATTACTACTCGAGAGATTTTAATACATTATGTTTAATACATTATATTTTAACACATTATATTGAATGACAGTCTAATACTAATTGCACCTTGTCCACAAAATTCTAAATTCTAAATAAAGCTGTTTATGACTTATCAGTCTTAAAATTTTCAGTTTCGAAATCTATTTGTTTCATACGTTTGTTTATTTATTATATTATTGAGACTTGAAAATAGAGCAAAATTACCAAAGTTAATTTTGATTACGAGATTTTTACGCTATAAGGAAGAGAGCGCGCGTATGTTTTTTAAACGGCGGAAAGAGAAGCGCAGGAATTGGAAATGTAGGAATATTGTGTATGTTTCCGGATGAATTACGAATGACAACGAGTGCAATAACTTTCTTCTCGTTTAACTTCTATCGCGACGGATTTCTCAACGTCATTTGGAGTTCTGCGAAGTGCCGGGATAAATCTCGTAACGCTGATCCAATATCCACCGTTATTCTCGTTTGAGTGAATTCCATAACTTCCGGCACTTTTCAATACAGTATTTCGCCCATCTGTCGTCACCAAGACATTTATGATATATCCGTTCTAGAATCCAATAGACGTAAGTAACATCTTTACATCAAATCTTTCATCGAATGGCTTTTTACATTTTTTGAAATTATGTGTAAGTTATTGATTTGTGTTTACTATTAATATTCTTCAAAATTATAGTCACTTTTACAAATGTTTTTGATACACAGTATTCTGTGCCGTATAATGTTTAAAGATATTTAACGAAATGCGTTCTACAGATTTACGATTTATTTTCTAAATACACGGTTTTGGTACGTCGCTTCATTATCGGACAGAAAAATTAATCAACAGCGAATAAAATAAATATATATATATATATATATATATATATATATATATGTATGTATATATGTATATAGCCATACACACACACACACACCAATCTATCTTTTAATGTAAGCAGTCATACGTTCGAGACTACTGCACAAATTTCACTCGCGCTCTAATTAATGGTCATCAGACAGGAAAACCATGCGTATTCGTTTTTAATTAACGAACACGGACACAGATAAAAATTGGAGAATTCTGCCGTTTATTTATACGGCGATAAAATTCCTGACTATAAAAAAATTTGAAATAACTCACAAAATTTCAGCGATACGAATAATAAAATAAAATAAAATAGATAGGGAATAAAGATAGGTTGTTATAAATCTTACAATGTCTTCTCTTTTGTCTTCTTATCTTTTGTCATTTCTTATCTTCCCTTATGTACTGACGTTTTTTGTGAAAATTTCCATCTTTTTTGGACAGGTGGTGGTGACAGCAACAAGGGAAAGAGTAAGAAATGGCGGAAGATACTTCAGTTTCCACACATTTCCCAGTGCATCAGCCTAAAAGATAAATTAGGTGAGTCAGGAATAACTAAAGTCATAAAAGCTTTGAGAGCTCCAGATAAATAGAAATTTTAATTGAAAAGCTATATATCGAAAGCTATTTTGCTTAAATAATATCTTGCGATCGCAATTTTCCCAGTAATATCAACGTCGAATATGAAATAGTTGTTGAATAGATTCGTTGCATATGTTTATTGAATCTCGATCTGGAATATGTACGCAGTTGAAAAAATGCTGCGAGGGACGGAGAAACGAGACAATGCTGCGTGTCCCATTAACCTACTCTGATAACATTCTGTTAACGCTCTTCCCCGATTTGAAGTAATCAAAAGTTACAAGTAAATGCATCTCTTTTACGTTCGCGAATTTGAGCCAGTATTATTATATATTCAGGAAATTATTTTTAAATATTATTTGAAATCGTTATTTTAAACTAGCAATAGAGTATTATAAGATTTTAGTGAATTACTAATATTATGCTATAATATTTTACTTGCAAAAATATTTTAGTTGCAAAAATATTCTGTAAAATCACAAATTCTTTAAATGGGATTAGTTTAGATTTAAAGTATATGTATATAAAAGTCGAAAATATTTTACGAAAATAAATAAATAAATAATATAAATTAAATATAATATAGAATATAATTATTAAAATCGTGCACGACGTGCAGTCCATCTCGGGAAAATTCGCGAGAAATCGACGTTCGAGATTAAGCTGCGGAAATATAATCAATGTAATTCGCGATGTCGGGCAGACATCAGGTATGGCTATGTGGTGGATCAGCAGCCGATCGGGCGGCTGCTCTTTCGACAATTCTGTCAGGACAAGAAGCCAGCCTACCACCGCTACAACCTCTTCCTGGACGCGATCGAGAAGTACGAGATCGAACTGGACGAGAACCGCATCGATCTTGCGAAAGAACTGTTCGAGCAGTACCTGAAGCGGGAAGGTTCGGAGGTCGTCGACATCCTGAACGATTCCCTGATCTCGCAGTGCGAGGAGCGACTAAGCACAGGTGGCAAGGAGCTTTTCACCGAGGTCGCGCAGACCGTGAAGAACTTCCTGGCCGGTGAACCGTTCTCATCTTTCCTCAGTAGTTTCTACTTCTACAGGTGAAGTGTCAATGAATAAATTGTAACATAGATAGAATTATTTTTAAATATTATGTATGAGAAAAATTTCTTTTGATGGGAATCTGCTACTAACAGCAAAAGAGAATTGTAGATAATCGAGTGATGTTTTTTTTTCGATCGATTTTTCAGGTATCTCCAGTGGAAATGGCTGGAGGCGCAACCGGTGACGTACAAAACCTTTCGGATGTATCGAGTGTTGGGTAAGGGCGGCTTCGGCGAAGTTTGTGCCTGCCAGGTCCGCGCCACCGGTAAGATGTACGCGTGCAAGAAATTGGAGAAGAAACGTATCAAGAAGCGGAAAGGCGAGTCGATGGTGCTGATCGAGAAGAATATTCTGCAGAAGATCAATTCGAAGTTCGTCGTCTCGCTCGCGTATGCGTACGAGACAAAGGACGCGCTCTGTCTTGTGCTGACGATCATGAATGGCGGCGACCTCAAGTTCCACATTTACAACATGGGCTGTGAACCGGGTTTCGACATAAATCGCGCCCGATTCTATGCGGCCGAGGTCGTGTGCGGTCTGGAGCACCTTCATCTTCAGGGTATTGTCTATAGGGACTGCAAACCGGAGAATATACTGTTGGACGATCATGGTCACGTGAGGATATCTGATCTTGGTCTCGCGGTGGAGATTACGGAGGGCGACATGGTACGCGGTAGAGTCGGCACGGTGGGTTACATGGCACCTGAGGTGATCGACAACGAGAAGTATACTTTCTCGCCAGACTGGTTCAGCTTCGGTTGTCTGCTGTACGAGATGATTGAAGGCCAGGCGCCGTTCCGTGCTCGCAAGGAGAAGGTCAAGCGCGAGGAAGTTGACAGACGCGTTAAGGAGGATCAGGAGAGGTATTCGCCCAAGTTCAGCGAGGACGCCAAGAGTCTGTGCCAGCAGCTGTTGAAGAAGAGTCCGAAGAACAGGCTCGGCTGCAAGTGTGGCCGGCACGGGGCGAAGGAGGTGAAGCTCCATAGCTTTTTCCAGTGTCTGAACTGGAAGAGGGTCGAGGCCGGTATGTGGGAACCGCCGTTTGTGCCGGATGTAAGTAGGTGTCGTTCGGCGATCAATCGTCTTATATCGAGACTTCATATTTTTCTCCTTTTGCTTCATCTTCATCTCGCACTTCAAATCTATTTGCACTCTGTAAATGCGAGACTTCGATTAACTTCACATATAAATTGTACGACGAATAAGACTTTAGTACTAATTTCGATACTAAATAAATATAATAGTTATAAATTTTTAATTGGCATTGTTATATAATGAGATGTTCTAAGAAATCGTAAATGCAAATCGCCAAAAATGTTAATGCTATAATATTATTCTCGTTTTATTATATTTTTATATTAGTTTATACAACACTAAATGACTGTCATTTGCGTAGATTTAATGTATATGTAAAACTTGAATCAAGGCCAAATTAATGAAATTATTAATCGTTGATGACGTCTATCGTTACAGCCTCGTGCGGTTTATGCTAAAGATGTTCTCGACATTGAACAGTTCTCCACGGTGAAAGGTGTCAATTTGGACGCTACAGACGACACCTTCTACAGCAAGTTTAACACTGGCAGTGTGTCCATTCCATGGCAAAATGAGGTAAGATACCCGTATACATCACACATCCGTATCATAATCACTGATTATGAGACACGTTGCGCCTCGGGCAGAGAAGGCCTTTGACCCTTCTCATAAAAATAATATTGTTGCTATGTGGCACCCAGACGACCACTTAACAAGATCTCTCCATTACATGTATAATGTGAATGTAAATCATTCTTCGACTGCCCACACATCTCAAGCATTCACATTGCTATCGATATTATCGAAATAGTATTACAATAGATTTGAAATCTACATGACTAAAGTAATTCAAAATAATTTTAAATTTTAATTTTTTAATATAATTTTTAGAATTATTTTTTTTTTATTTTTCGATTTTTTTGAAAAAATTTTGAAAGAGAATAAGGATGAAATATCTTAAATAAGAAATTATCATCCTTTTAATCGTAAATTCTTGTTAAAAAAATAGCTTGTGTACTAAAATAAAAAGTAAAGCAAATGTGTTCCTAATAATGTCTAATTCTAGTGTAGATCTTATTTTGATTTTTTTGTGGAGGCGTTAACTTAATAAAGATGAGAAAACATCGCTTGTGTAACATTCTCGTGAGAGAATATGTATGTTTCATGAGAATATGTCTGCTAAAGTCTCAACATAAAATTTTGAAAATGTAAAATTTAAAAGCATAGCAAGGGAATAATAAAGTCTTGTTATTTGACTGTACTTTAGAGGTTTTTGTTTTGTTTCGCTTTCTGAAAATATTATACGTGCATCCGGAACATCTGGAGAGCGGCACTTAGATCAAAAAATATGGAGCTCGTGCAAAGTGTTTTCCTACGTCAGAAGCAGCGCAAGAGCCTCGTTATCACTGGCGTTATTCGGGTAGATATATTTAAAGCCGCGATGCTGCGTAAGACGCATTACGCACGAGCCACCTTTAGCTTCTGCCGATCTTGAATCACTTACTACGCACCTACGGAGTTGTCGAATCTCAATCTAACGTGCTTTATTTCTTCTTCTTGCAGATGATAGAGACTGAGTGTTTTAAGGAGCTGAATGTATTAGGTCCTAATAACACGCCCACCCCAGACTTATTGATAAATCATACACCGCCCAACAATGATGACAGAGGTTGCTTTCCCTTTCGGAGAAAGGTAATTTATTTAATGAAACTTCGAGTTTTGCAAAATTAGTTAAATTTAATTTTAAACAAGAAAAGAGATATTAAAAGACTAACTAAAAAATATTAAAAGAAAAACTAAAATATATATTTTAGTTTTTCTTTAAATTTTCTTAAGAAGTTTTTAAAGAGAAAAGTTTCAAAAGTTATTTAATGGATGCTTAAGAAAAATACTTAAAAGATTAGGATGCTTTTTTTCAATTAAATTTGTAGAATATTCTTTATGTGTTATTAAATTTATTTTGTAATTGCTATAGAAAGATTGGAATATGGTTATCATCATGTTGCAATTACAGAGAAAACAGAGCGATCGCACGAGGGAGATTCCGCTGTCGGAGTGCCATTTGTTGGAACTGTCGCAAACGCAGAGCTCGGAGATGCCAGCCAGCTGATCTATGGTGAACAAGAATAACAGTCTGAATCGATTGACGTCGTCGCCATTTCGACGTTGCCGCCATCCCGAAGTTGCTGACAGCACACGTCCGGGTGCCGCTGGTTGCTGCGTGAAGAGCAAACCGATCTCATTCTCTCTTTCGATGGCTTCCGAAACCACGGCAACTGTCCCCGAAAACGGTTGTACGGTTTGCATAATAAGAAAATGCAACGACTGCAGATCCGGTGCGTTCCCTCAGGTTTATTGGAGTGAGATCAAAGATCTGCTCCAGGATAAAACGTGCGTTCGCGCGATTCTACGCGCGCGTGTACAGCTACGCAAATGTGGCAAGCAAACGCGACACACGGAAGCTAGACGCATTGTATGTTTCTGTCAAATTCGAATGACACGTTCGTTACCAAATATATTTTCCTCGAGTTCGAACGCGGGAATGCTAGACATGCACTTTTCCACGTCCATCAACGTGTACCGACGTGTTTTATCGAGCTTCGATGTATCCCGATTCACAAGTCGCGGGCGAGAGAAAATTTAGGACGATATGTAGATAGACGATTGTGTCACTCACAACACGATTACGTGGCACATGTAATATTCTGAATGCGACGGAAATTCGATTTTCAGAATGTGTAGCCAGCATAGCAGCATTTTATTTCTCGTTAACTATGAAATGGCGTAAACGAAGTTTTCAATCTCAAGTTTCGGCCTTATTTTAAGTTGAAACGAACAAGTATATTTAGGTATACAAACGGATGTGCAATTATTTACAAATACTTCGATACGTACTTATGAATCTTTTTTAAATTAATGAATAGAAAAATTTAATTTATATTAATTTTTAAAAATCGTTTCTTCGAAGGTAGATCTTCATTTCGTATTTTTCTTTATTCTTAATGGTTAAGGAGCTCGTTGTCACCGCAGAATCGAAAGAATCGAGAATCACTTTGGCGCATGGTCAAAAGTGATAAATTGTAAGTATACTGCAAACTAATTTTATTTACAAATCGCTCTTAGTTTTAAATACTTCCCGAGAATCTCGAGACGATCGGCGTTCGCTCGTACTACTTTTTGGCCGTCAACGATCCCGGTGTACTGTTAAGGCCACATCTTGAAGTGAATAAACTATCAAAAACTTCGTAACCGCGTTCGCGCATTTACGATTATGATGAACGCGCGCGATAGGGTTTAGGATGGGACTCGCGGGGGCCGAAATAGAATGGAGAGAGAGAGAACTTCGCTAAGCGAGCGATAACGAGCGCGCACGTGGAAACGGACGGGTCGTAAAAGAGCACGTGAAGAGCACGGCGCTCGCCCGCTCGCTCGTTGCTCGCGCGTATCGCGACATTAAGCTACCAGCAAACGGACACTCAGCACTACCGCGAGGTAAATAAACACTCGTGTGCACTCGCGCGTTTATAAATGTTAATCCGATACATATATCCAGAGATTGCAATTGCGGGGGCATATGTATACACAGATGCAGCGAGTTGACGGCGCCGAGAAGACGCTACGTCTAAGAGCGCGAATTATTACATAGTAACGTAGATCTAGCGTTGCCAAATGGAAACGCTAGTTAAATCTGATGAAATGACGAATGATAAACTCACGACAAAATGTTTATAGATGTTTCGTGACGCTGTCAACATATTATATTATTAACAACAAAAATAATTTTCCTCTCGGGCGTCGTTAACATACGTTGTACAAGTTCAGTTCAACCGCGGATTTAGTGTTATCTCGTCTAGGCAAACATCCAGAAAATAAGGAATAAGGGATAATATATGAAAATTGCATCTGTCGTCCGTTTGCAATTCGAAAGCTAACTTGTGTTACATCCGCATTCTTCGTTGCTACGATCGAACGTTACATTCGCATTCTTTATGATAGTGTTTTTCAAATCGTAATAGTTTCAATGCATCGATTCTATCACTATCTATTATTTTGATCTATTATTTTATTATATAAAGTATTCATCCACGACGGATTAATCCAGTATTCGAGTCGATAATTTGATTTTAATAATAAAATTAAAAGTTTGATTTAAATTTGTTATAAGAGGAAGGAATCTACGATTAAAATTAAGATTTTTCAGATCCACCCTGCCAACTAAAAGTTTTTAATATTTTACTTGTATTGTGTGTGCGTGTGTGTGTGTATGTGTGTGTGTGTGTGTGTGTGTAAGACATTTGGGATGTCTCAGCAACGTTTTATTCTCTTGATTCCGTGTCACTTAATATCTACGCACGTGCGCTTTGGAAAACACTGTTCGTGAAGCGAGCGAGAAGCTCTTGCGAATTGGATTAATGGGCACACTCGGACAGTTCGCAAGCAATTTGGCCATTCTCCAATTGCGAGTCGTGTGCCAACGATTCCCGTCGAAGACTTCGTTCCTGTTTGGCAGACAGTTGTCGTGGGTCACCGTGTTGAAAATGTCGTCTCCCTTCGATGCGTCTCATAAATCCGAATGCGAACGTCGATGCGCCCGGAATTCTCAATCTCATCGAGAATCTCTTGCGAAACTCGATCCCGCCGTCTAAAATAATATATTGAAGAATCGACCGGCGTCACAGACAAAATAATGAATAAGGAAATTTTATTTTTACTTTAACGTTCTCCGCGTTGCCTAACGCGATAACGAATTTCCGTCATTTATGAAGGGATTTATAGGGATTAACTCGATAACTGCTGTATCAAGTGAACATTGTATGCAGTCTTGGAAATTTGTTATCAGACAGTAAACTTTTCGTCGAGGAGAAGACGAATACAAAGATGAGTAGACGAAATTATCCAATTAAAATAAATGTTTGAGGAGAGCCTTGTAGATTTATAAGTGGCACTAGAAAGCGTATAAATGATATCTCGTCTTCGTATGTCCTTTTTTTACTCGTATAAAACCGGTTAGAAAGAGAGACGCACAAACGGTAGCAGAAACAGATTCACGCGCGCACATATAGTTTCAAGTGAATTAACGAGTAGTACTCGACAACAAGATTTTTAAGGTTGACTTTTTCGAATCGATAAGTAAAAACTTAGTTTAATTTTTGTAAATTGGACAAAAAAGTCTATATTAATTATCACGATCATTATGCCCAACTAATGAACCGAATGTAAATTGCAGATTTATTCAGCTGTTACTGTACTCAGCTGTTAATTACGATATTAATTATTGTTATGTTTTATAAGACGCACAAATTACGCCTAACAATCACCATATGAACAATACTCCGAACAAACTTCTCATAGCTCTATAAAAAAGTAATTACTTTTTATAATGATTATATGCTAAAATAATGAAGGCTTAATTTACGAAGACTGAGAATAGTTGAAGAGTGTAGGTCAAATGTCAATCTCTTAAATAAGTGTCAGGAAAATTTATTATTCCTAAACGTGTTTCTAATATTTTCTTTTTGATATATCGAATTTTTTTCTTGTATTAACACTACAAATATTAAATATGAATAAGAAATATTAAATATTGACATATCAAATTTTAAGAAAATATTCAGAAAGACAATTCTATTTTATTTTTGAATTCCTCTGTACATACAGAGAATTTAACACACAAGTTTATTAAGCGATCTTCTGCGAACGTGAGATTTGCAATCTCTTTCTCGAAATATCGTTTCTGACACTTTGCTGACATTTGACATTCATTTCTTAATATCCATGTATCGGACATTTAAATAGGAAGATGCATATTTAACAGAACGATGTTGACAACTGAATGATTTAAGTTATCGATTAAATTTCCTCGACGATGCGGCCTCAAATCGGTATGTACACGTATTGTACCTTGCACATAATTTATGTGAGAAAACTATTCTATCTGCAACTGCTCGAAATCAGTGTTGTTGTTCATGTAAATGGGATCGGTTTTGTGACAATGTAGAAGATCACTTTTTGTCGAATAAATCGCGAGATAAACACTATGTTCTAAGTCGCAATTCTCCCGGCGCGAAAGTATTATATTCGCCTAACAAAAAGACAGAAAAATACTTAATTCTTATTAAAAATTTTTTAAATCAAGACCTTTAACACGAATAATTAATAATTTATGACTTACGTTATTATTATTATTTAATTTCACGAAAATAGATTTCTGCCAATTTATTTATCGTCGTAAGAAGTTGAACGATATTAAATTGCTAATGAAATTAGCGAAGAATATACAATTTATAATTTTTTAACGTATTAAAATAAAATGTATCGATTACGTTTTAATGTCGTTTAATCGATTTGTAGTTTATTTATCTTTTTTGCCGGCAACGCACAAGTTCATTCTTCAGCGTGGAGAATCTGTCATAATTTTTTAACCCTTATGTGCACAATCAACTTTTTCCACATTGTTGCACAACCGGGGTACCCGGGTATCCACTGCGAGTTTATCTTAATTTTTGACAGTTTAAACAAACGGAATCGTTTGAAATAAATTTATTTCATTAAATAAACATCAATAGAAAGTATTTAAGTCATATTGGAGATCCTGAGCCCGCCACAGCATTCCAAAAAATAAACATAACAATTGAGTACCGGAGTGCTGCGCAGGTACGAAGGGGATCGGGCGACCTTAGTCGACCGGCTGTAGTGGGGATGTAGTGGGGATAATACGGCAATAGCAGAATTATATTTGTTGTTTATTTATAAACTACCATTACCTAAATAAAATATTAATCAATGTTATTAATTAATTTCTGAGCGAAAACATAATTTTACACCTAGTGGATACCCGGGTACCCGGTTGTGCCCAACGTGTATGTGTCATAAAACCATGTAATTTAGGTTAAAAAAATTCGAAAAAAAATTTTTTTTCAGTCGTTTCATATTCTCAAAGAGTTCAACGAGGCATTCCTAGACGGAAAAATCGATATTTCAATTTTTCATGAAGTTATACGCAAAAGTATGGCGCGGTGGATACCCGGGTACCCGGTTGTGCACATAAGGGTTAACTGTGATTTCTCGAAGTGTCCTGTTTAATCTCGTTAGCATACCGAACACGTTTCAAGAATATTTTTTAAGACGTTATATTTCCTTACCGTTTTACATTATTCTCTTCTCATTTTGCATTATTTATGTAACGGGTAAGGGAGATATTCCGCTGAAATGAGATTCACCGCGAGATCTTGTATAGAAAACGATGTCCATCTAGTATATATTCACAAGAAGAATACCAAACTATTTAAGAATTTTTCTAAATGAGCGCGCAACAGTCTCTTATTCCCAATAGAAATATACATATATTTTTCTGTCTGTGTACGTAGCGTAGATAGGTAGGTATACATATGTAGACTGCTGAATACACTTTTTTGCAAATAGTATTCGTTTAAATCTCCTGTACAATTCGTATTCAAAGTATTATGGATCTGTGTAAGCATTAAATCTTATGATTTTATATATATATATACATATATACAATTCATACGTACACGAGCGTGTGTGTGTGCGTGCACGCCTGCATGTGTAAATGAATGTGTGAAATATGGCTATTTAATCTGATCCAAAAATTCGAAATATACATAAATCATAGAGGATATTTAATATATCTGTGTGTGTGCGCGTGCGTATGTGTGTGTGCGCGTGTGTGTAAAATATTCTCTGTGATTAAAATCTCATCGAAATTACACTTCGGATCACATTAAATAACTTTTGTTTCCTGATTATTACATAATCGTACGTGAATTCTCTCGTCGATTTCAGTTCGAGGCCAGATCTAATCGAGTAATTGACCATCGATAAATTAACTAATGGCTAATTAATAATTAAATTATATCGACTAAGGTGATGGGTATGTCCCCCGCGTTAATATCCGTGCTAAAAGTCGTCGTTCGATAGTCCATTCCATCCTATTACGCGTGTAATGCATCTTTGTTCTACCTTCACGGGACGGTAGAAGAATCCGAGAGGAATAATTATAGACGATAGCTAAAAAGGTCGAAAAGACAATAGGTCTGAATAGGTATGTCGCTTGTCCGTGTCTATCGGGCGTGTTACGGGAGGAAAATTTTGAAGCGAGTTAGGAGTCTTCGAATGTCCTTTCGTCATTATCGAATCGAAGATCGACGTAGATATGTAGAAAACGATTGCTGATCTCGCGAGCTAATTTTTATTGTCTGAATGCGTATCTGTTATTTCGGCGGCGTGATGGAGTACCGCGCGGTCTCGAAATGTGCCAGTAACTTAGGACTGATCGACATAGGTAGAAAAAAAAAAATGTACCACTTTATTATTGTTTTACATATATTATATTTTATATTCTCACTCGGGTATTTTTCTTTCCGCACGACCGTCTGTCCCGCAATTTTGCGACCCGTTGAGTAAAAAAAAAATCGAGAACCGTTATTAGCATAATGATGATAAATCGCGAAGTTTCGAATTGATGTCGGACGCGACACACTCTTCCATGTACTGAATATGTGAATGATAATTTCGGGTACGCATGAAATTCGTTTATCATGCACTTCCCGCTTGTCTCTATGAGTAACATTACACGAGGAGGCTGACTGTCCCGTGTAAATACATCAGTGATAATAATACTAATATCAATAGGGACTTATCAAGCACGTAGATGTATGTATTGTTCTATACACAATACTGTAAAAACAGTACGTAAAATGACATGTGCACAACAAGCGCATAAAATTTATATGACGGAAATACATTACAAGGTTTTACGCTCGTTCTTGTCATTTTACATGCCATTTTTACGATTTACGGTGACAGAAGAAATTGTGAAACAGAGCGCTGTCGGGGCATTACATTATCGCTGTACGTATCTATACCTCGTCTCTCCATTCATTTCCTTCCTCATCTTCGTCCGTTGCCGTCAACGTCTGTAATAAACACCTCGACGCTTCTGTTGTGATGTCGTATTTGCCGTGCCAAGATAGTGGAGATAATTGATTGACTTATCGCGGTGATGTTAACGCATAATAGCAATAGCAATAGTGTATATAAGTGGTCCAGAGACCGTCGAAACAATTGTGGACACGATGATCTTTCAGCGACGAAGGTAATAGAGCGATTACAAGATCATTGAAGGACGATTTCTTTAATGATCGCTGTAAAATTAATCAAGAGCTCTTACGAATTCATTGGAAGATATTAGATTTATTCTAATCTTTCGCACAATTTCAATTAATTTTACAGTCGCGTACCCGAAGTGTACCCGGGTCTTTGTTAACGACGTCGTTGTCGTGTCGTTGCAACTGTCGCAAATCAGTTCGTCGTAGAATTAGTATGTAATTATCGTGACGTCGTCCTGTAGATTAGAGCATGCGATATTTTAATCAAGCGAGTTTCGAAAACTTCCGCGCGAATACGCATTTACAGGCGTTTAGTTTTATGATCAGTTTAAAACGCTTAATTAAGCTGATTAATTAATTCATCAATCATTCGTGATCGCTTGCACTCTTCCGATTTGATCATCGAGGGGAGGAAAAGGGTACCGAAGAAAAACATTGCGAACGATCGTCCGGTAATGATTGATTGCTAATTCGACATGCTCGTATCAATTCGTTTTTTTACACTTGTGAAATCCTCGCGATAGATTTCGACGTTTTTTATCATGCGACTTTAGCAACTGTGCGCGGTTCTGCGAACAATTAATTAAATACCTTCGAAACGCTTTTTAACGCGAATCTTCAGTAAGTTTTAAGTAGGCCGACGATATCTCGATTCGTTTCGCAAATCGACAATGCCCGATCCAGGAAAATAGCATTCTGTTCCACGGAAAGTCAAAAATGAATATTCTTTTTTCGATACGTTATGTTTCGATACGACTGCTGTGGGAAAAAAGCTATAAATACTATACATATAAATATATATACATATATATTATCGTGTGTAAGTTATAAATACGCGGATATCTACTGTATTTATAACTTATATGTTTATACACATGCAAATATAGACACGTATATAATCAGATTCGTAAATGTCTCTCCATTATCTACTTTCCTTTCGCAATTGAAGGATAATTCGCAAAAAGTCACAGCTGAATTTCCGCGACAAGGCCGATTTTATTCAGTCATGAGTGAGGAGCATATAATCAATGCACAGATATTTACACAATATAATATATTGTCACATTTCGCTCTTTATACATATATATATTTTTTTCTTTCTCACTTTTTTTTTACGTGCTCAGATCCTAAGCTACAGTTCTTAATTCTCATGATTGTTAATTTGTAACACGAGAAAATGCTTTATTTTACATTTATCATTAATTGATCAAATCAATCTCTCAAAATCAACCCGAACACACTCATACTACGGGCTTCAACATAAAAATTAATATAAAAAGATGTATATTAATAATCAACACTTTCTCCTTTTCGCTCTCTTTCTCACCTAATTTTACTACTGATCAATTCTTTGATGCCTTATTGTCACAAGTCAGAATGCCTGCTGACACTTATTTATGGTAATATTTAAATGGTAATTTTTAAAGTTCGACTGTGTCGGCGCGCAACGTATTCATTAAGTATGTACTGTCTTTGCATAGATTATTGATTGGCCATCAAAGATCCAGGCCTGACCGTTTTAGGCGTTTGAATTTACTTCTTAATAATATTTAAATATTTATATCAAAATCGACATTGTGAGTCCATAATTATTATTAAAATCTTATTATAAAAGCGTCCTTTGTTTTTTACAAAATATTATTTTTATCCAAACCAAACGGTATTAATTAACAGCAAACTGGCTGTATAATTTCTTTATTAAAGTTCATAATGTTTAGCCAGTTTGTTGTCAATTAATACTTTTTGGTTTGGATTTCTAATCATTGGCAAAGAGAAAATTTCTTTATATTATTATTTTTACTTTAAACAATAATAATATTTGTAAACGTTAATTTAAAGATTATCAGATATACGTGTAATATAATAACGACCTAAAAAAGTAAATTTTAAATATTTGGTATAATCAAGGACGTTTATTTAAGACGCGTTTTATTAACGTAATTATAAAAACTGATAGTTCAATATTTTACGTTTTTTAATTCTGTGCCTGCAGGCATCCTGCGTTGGTGATTTATGATTCTTGAAATGTGTCCCGTAAAAATATAGCTAAAATGATGAAGAGCTATGAAAATATCGCTTGCGGCGAAAGAGCAGCGTCGACGATCCGCCTTTCAACCATGAAGATACGTTGTCAAGCTCGCGAAAGGAAGTTATTGTCTTGTCGAGAAAAATCGCGACGATAACAGGTCTATTTACGCCACTAAAAACTATTGTGGTAAAAAATGTCAACTATGTTTTTTTATTTATTTAAATATCTAATTTTTAAGGGGTGACGAATCGTCGAGCTGCCTCTTAAATACAGTACTGCGGTAAATCATATACGTAGAAATTTAGAATTCTTCAATTAGGCGAGATCTCGTTTCACGAATATTCAGTAAAAAACACTAGTTTTTGGTCCTAGAACAACTCTGCTACAAGATATGTGCAACGGTGCCATTTTCTGGACCGAGGACTACCTTCCGCTCTTAGAAACGAAGTTCTATAGATGCAAAGTACAAATACAATAATAATAATATCGCTAATGCTACATTGAATAAAAATGACTTTTCGAGATAATTAAGAGTAAAGTCCAAATTACATCCATTGTTCCGAGCATTTTAATCGACATTATTCGTATACGAAAAATCGAGACTTAAATATAATCATCTTGAGAAGCACAGACGCGCCCGAAGATCAAACAACGCACACCTTAATCAATAGAAACACATTTTTATGCAATCGGGCGAAATCTCTCTTTCCTTCTTCCTCCGTCAATCAACATCGGAATAGATGAGGATTTTAGAAATTGAATTAAATATATCTCTTGCTAATTATAATACGTCTATAAGTTCATGTGATTTTCAACATCGATGAAATACAAAAACTTGCCACGAGAAAGAGAAAGTAAATATTTAAATATAAACTGTACTTGATATTTTATTTTTTATTAGAGTTTATAGAGTTTTTCGAAAGTGCGCATGAACTTACAAACTTCCCTAAAATTCTTTTTTTCTTTCTTAAAAAGCTCATCTTTCCATCCTCTAAATTGCCTGCAAACATCACTATTTCTCTGAGTTAAACACAAATTAAACGACTTCGAAGAGCCGCTCTTCTTACTGCTCTCGTTTTGTCAGAATCGCATAAACACCCACACGCATACATACAGACACGCATTTCATCACCAGTGGCAGTAAAATATAAAAGTATTATGCGACGTTGACAATTGAATGCCAGGATGTAACAAATGCACTTTTAACCCTTCGTTTCCTCGCTTCGATCACAACGAATTATCAATCAAGATTAAGGATTAACGGTTTAACTTAAAATAAAAATGAAATAAGTGTGTTAGGAATACGTTGGAACGAAGGATTAATCTCCGCACACACGTATAGATCTCTATTAGGGATGCAAGATATATTCACGATATATCAAAATATTCTATATCTCTTTCTCAAGATATATATAGGGATAATTGCAACGAATGTTGCTTGAAATCGCTCTCTTTCGTAAAATGTAACGCTTTTTCGTAAGATACTCACCCGCTTTCTTATAAAATTCTCATAAAATAGCATTACGGTAAAATCTCTACGATTCTGCGGATATTCTCATTATAACTATATTTTCAGCGAAACGATAAAAATATGTAACAACTACATTTAATCACAGTTTTTTTCGTTCCTTTTTCATTTCTTCTTTAGTAATTTCTTAAAGTCTTTTCTCTTAAAGCGAATTTGCACGTTTCAACTATTCGGTAATTGAAAACGTATTGTATTTTCCACGGATATTGAAGCGAACAGGATATCGTTTCCGGATATTTGCATCCCTAAGTTTTAATCTAACAATAAGACGAAACGGATCGCGGATGCGCGTGAAACGAAAAGAAGCGGCACCGTAAATGTATGGAATGTTCGCCAGCGCGTGTACGGACGAGTCTCTGTTCGAGTTTAATTACAAACGCGTCCGAGTGCCAAAACTACAACGGCGTTGAGATAACGAGGAACAGGCAATGAGAATCACGATACATACACGTATAGCAAACAACGCCTATCGAACGCTACGACTAACTGTAAGACTACAATAGCTTAATTAACTACAGTGACACTTTGATTGTTATCTCAACCTTTCTGGCACGTCGGTCGGATTTTTTAATTCAACTCTTCCGTTTATTCTAGCACAGTTCATCGGAGAAAGATATAATCGCGACAAAACTCCTCTCGCGATCGTTTCTCTCCTTCCGAAAAGGATATGTGTATTGCTTGTAGGCTATTTAGAAGTATACACATATCTTGAATGCGATTTTGATTCATAGTATACATTAGAATCGCGAATAATTTATCGAGCTCTCTTCTGTTCGCTTATAGATTTAGCAATTAATCCAATTGGAAGAAGAAGGCTTGCATAATTAATGTAATTCTCGATGAGTTCTTTGTTTCAATTAAAAACTAGTTTCTTAAAGAATTAAAATAATAGTTTCTTTAATTTAAGTTAAAATTTTGTAAAATTTTTAAATATTATTTTTAATCTCCGCGGGAGTGAATCAAATTTAATCGTGACGGAATTTATTTTTATGTCATGACTCGATATATCCAATATATCGAGTTTACAAAATGTATGATGTAATTGGTATTTTAAGAAAGTCTTACGTGACACCCCGTAAAATAATAGTGCTATCAGTATTCGCCAACGCAATAAATCAATTATCGTAACCCCGAGATATCCAAATAATCAATTATTTTAATCAAACAATTCAGAATACTCAACATTCAAATAATTTATTTTTCAATTTAATATTTATAAGTGTTTTTATAATTATTCTATTCTGTACTCGAGTAAATTATTGAAAATTACTCGGATGTTTATTTGCGTAAAGAAACAATGGCATTATATACTGAGCACTAATACAAAATGACTATATCGATTATACTTAACTTATCTTTGCGAAAGCAGGGAAACTTCGACGTTGTCGAGTAAATTTAATTAATTCAGAAGCGTGTCACCGTATATATCTTTTCGCCGTGAAATCGAACGAGAGACAAACAACCTTGTTTCAAAAGCTTGTAATTGGGCGGGCAGGTCTCAATGGGAGTTCGCTAAGAACGAGATTCGAATCTGGAAGACGAGCTATTTCGACCTAATTTCTTTCCTTTCGGCGTCCCGACACGATATGGCTGTTTCTTGTTCCAGGACGCTCCTTCTTCAATCTAGAAGAGATCCAGAGAATAATACGGTCGATTTGTCAACTGATCGACTCGCTCCCAATTGTGTTTCTTTTTTTTTCCATAGAAGGAGGAGACGGCCATCAGCGACTACAACTCGAAGATTGACGGAAATTCTCAGCGACTTCCAATTCCGGAAAAGCCTTGCCTTCGTCGTTTCGATCTCGATCCGGTTCGTCTGGACTGTTTACACCTGAGCGGGTTTCGCCTTGCCGACTACCAGCATTATCCTCTGCAACTGCCTCGTTGTATTTACTGCAACAGGAACGAGCGGGGTGTTAGAAACGCAGTGGCCAAAGTGACCCAAGCTCGTTAGATGCAAGTGCGGTTTTAGCAAAGGGTCAAGGTAAATCGGCCAATCGCGTCTGTTAATTGCCGATGTTTGAGTTATTAGGGCTCTTTGAAGGAAATTTGATTTTGTGCCTTTGAGTTAGTGTAACTGTAGTGTCGGTGTATGACATGTGAAATCAAATCTCAAAGATGTCCTGGTCAACTTAAGTGATTAACTCACGATCAATAAGACGAGATTAAATTTCAAATTCGAGAGAAACAAGATTTTTAAGAAATTGATTATAGAGCAAATTTGAATAAAGTCGCGATGCGCATTAAAAAATGGTATGCTGTTCCAAACTGAAGAAATGATAAGCGAGATGAACAAGCGGCAAGCAAAAATTTAATTATTATTCCTGAAAGCTTACATTATATAAATACAATATTATAATATACAATACAATAGGAAACAATTAATAATTGATAAAATTAGCAGCGATAAAATGTAAATACATAATGGAGCAAAGAGAAATCGTGATAACATTAGAGGCATGCGTGCATGAATCGCGAAAGACGAGAGAGTTCTAGCGAATGTTCCACTAGAAGGCGAAAAAGAGCAAAGAAAAAATAGATGAGTGCTAAGCATGCGTGACATGACAAGAGTAAAATTATGTTACGGTGTGTTTTGAACCTTTGCCTTTTGTGGCCCCACGACTACCATCAGCTTCTGCAAAGTTTGGGTGACGGCGCCTGCAGGAATAAATCGGTTAAACAGAAAAACGAAGAATTATAGTTTCCAAAGATTTTCTTAAAATGATACCCGGAATGATAACGACACATATTAAATCGCTCAATCACGGTTTTTGAATAAGGTAAGTTTAGAGTGCCAGCGATATTCTTTCTTTCTTCATTTTCCAGTTTTATCCTTTCAAATGGTACTGTCAACTTAACATTTAAAATGAAGGAAGTTATTTGATATTTTTAATAATAATTTTCAACAATTGGTACTTGATTAAAATCGATGATATATTGCGATAATGTATAATTTTGCATTTGTTGAACTTACCCACTCCTCTTTGGAAGAATTTCGGCTTGTTTTTCCATGCGATGAATACGAGGTAGACAGGTATGGAGGAGAGTATCATTAGACAGCCGTATCCTAAGATAGAATTGCTTTCGTGAGATTTTCGTTATGTAATCATGTCACGAATCGTTGATGACGTATACTCACCAGTTTCGACGGGACTTGCATACATCGGAACAATCGTAACGAAGAGAGTGGCTAGGATGTAGAAGATCGGAAAGATGAGATTCACCTTGATCGGCCTCGTCAAGTTCGGTTGACTCCATCTGAGCCACGGAAGGCACAGCACGGAGACTCCTATACTAAGCTACAAATTGAATTAAATTTGTCGTAAATTATAGATTAAATTTAAATTAATCTAAAGGCTTTCGAAGAATTTGCATAAATAATTAAAATAATTACTTAAAAAATAATATATTTATTATTAAACACAGGAATGTTACGAAGCACCACAAGATGCAGGTTTTTTTTTAGAGATACAATGAATTAAAAAGATCAAGAGACTAATTAACTAATAACAGTTGATGAAAAAATGAGGAATTAATTAATTCCTCACTTATTATATAATTAATTCTATCAGATTATTTTTTTCAATTCAATTAATGTTATAAATATACATCTCTAGATGGAAGATAATATTTAGAATTAAAGTGAGTTTGTTGAAAAAGTTATTGAAAAGAGATCAAGTACCTATATTAGACACAAAAATCGACTTCAAATTTCTAAAAAAAAAAATTGTTCCGAAATGTTTATTGGTAGATTTTATTTTATTTATTATATATAATATAATGCGCGACATTACAAAGAAGCTATTTTTTTAATAGGGAAGCTTTATATGTATGATAATGTTGATTCAATGGTGACCCAAAATCAAGTAGCGTCGGCCAATTGGAAAATTACTAATTTTCCAATCAATCTAATTTTTCATGGGCAAGTACAGCTTCTAAGAAATAATTATGTGATCGTGTGTCAATTACATTGCACGGCCTTGATGATGAAGTATCATTCTTGTAACAAAGTCGGAGAGAAAGTCGGTCGACTGCTTTGCGTGTCACTCGCGTTACTTTGCGAAAAAAAAATTTAAAGTCATGGCTACGGTAACTAGACAGTTATGTCTTCCAGCAAGGAATTGTTATGCAACACTTATTTCCATTATAGGCAAAAGCATGGCGAGAGAACGCGGAAAATCACACTTACCCAGGTGGCGAAGCCGACGTAATTGATGAGACGGAAAATATTGGAAGAGCATAGGTACAGCATGGACAGTAGAGCCTGGAAAAAAAAGATTTGTTGTCAAATAATGTTCTTGCGATAGACGGTACCTTTAATTCTGACAGAGTATATTTGACCGCAACAAGTTTAGCGAAACCATCTGTTCGTTAAATTGTGTTCTTGTGTTTGCTGAGTCTGGCAGCAATCATGTTGGTCAACAAACAGGAAGTGTTGATAAGTGAAAATTTACGCACAGTTGTTTCGCGATATAAAGACATAAAAGAAAAATCGAATCGAAGATCAATTGTCGAAAGAAGATCATATACTTATTGAGAATTAATAAAAATTAATTAATTAAGATACTATAAAATAATTAATAATCAGGTAATTTATTAATTAAAATTTTTAAATTAAATGTAATTAAATGTTAAATGTAAAATTAATTTTCAAGTCAATTTTAAAATCAAATTTTAAAATTAATTCTTTGAAAAGTATCTCACTTGCCAACCAAATTCATACGATTTTACGCCTACGTTGTTAGCAAAGAGTTGTATTCTATTGATCAGAGATTAATACATTTTAATACGTATTAATACATCTTGTATTAATACGTCACCAATCAATATCGTATAATCTTCAGCTAATTTATATCTTTGTTATGGTAAGAGCCTACGAATTGAAGGGAAGAGCGGCTTACCATGCAAATTACAGCGGGCGCAGGTGTCAGCCTGGAAATTTGGATCATTGTCAATATCTCTGGCATTTGTCCCTCACAGGCACCCGCGTAGAAAAGTCGTGAAGATGTGAGTAAAATGCCGTTAACTGCGCCGAATGTAGATAATGCCACGAAAACCGGTATCGTCCACGCCATCATGCCGAACAATCTGTTTGCGTATGTCTGTAGATGATAAAGACAGTTTAGGAGCTTTAAACAATAAAATATATATGCTCGCGAAAAATAAGTTTAGGAACTTAAACTGTGAAATAATTATTTTAGAAAATTATTAGCCTACATAAATATAAGTCATACATAAATACTATTCAGAAAGTAGACAAAAATAAATATATAGACTAAAACACAAATATCCTGGAATATATGGATGAAAATTATTGTATAATTATATTAAGGTGAAATTTGCTTTTATTTTTGTTAATCCATATTACTTTCGAGATTTTTAAAAGACTCTGCTTTTTATTGGAACGTATTATATTTGCTGTTATTTACCACCGCCACGGCTTCGCTACCGAGCACTTCGACGGGGCTGAGAGTCGTGTAAAAGGCCATGTTCGTAAAGACGTAGACGACCGTAACAAGAGTGCATGAGATGCCGATGGCCTTCGGTAGATTCCTAGTAAATATACAGTTCTAAGCGTGCAGAAGTAAATGAATTCTGCAACGACCATTGTCGCCGAATTAACGTTTAGTTATATATAAACTTCCTCTGAATCGCGTTTAATTTACTACACGACCGGCTTAGTTCTCACCTAACGGGGTCCTTCAGTTCTTCAATTATGAAGTTCAAGTAGTTCCAGCCGTTGTAAGCGAACAGGCCTGAATAAAAACTGAGAGCTATAGACGTGACTTCCGTGTTGCTGTTGTCGAACGTGAAATACTGCGTGTGTCCTGAGAAAAAAAATGGAACATGAAAGACATCATCAAAAAATTAAAAATTAAAAATTGTTTTATTGAATAAGAATAATTAATTTTCAATATTATTAATGTTCAATATAATTAATGTATAATTTTACTAACGACTAATTTTTACTATTTCCTTTAACTTATTTACATTTACGTAAAACGTCTAACTGCAAAATGATATCACTTATAAATTTTTATTGACATTTCAATTTTTTTTGTATTTTAATTAGAATATTTTAAGCAGTCTTCTTTTTAATTAGTTCTTTCATGGAAGGAGGCTTTGAACGGAATTATTGGTGAAAGACGAGCATGAGCTTCTGTAGTAAGATCGAAGAAAAATTTCGTCAGAATTGAGATGATTGTCGAATACCACGGTCAAGGAACTATTCGCTGAATAGCCCAATTTAAGCGATTCTTTGCACGCACACCGACTACGTCGCACCTTTTTGATTGGGTAAATGGGTCTCGTCCGGCAAGCGTACGAATGTTGAATCATTCAAAATCTTTCTATACAGATGTTTATCAAAATTTCGCTTTTCGATTTCTTGATTATAAGTTAGCTGCAGATATGCTTGCAAGAAATTTTTCTTATCTTTATATTTTTTGTACATCGAAATTTCATGTTCTCGTCACGATAAAAAAAAACAAGTTGTGTCTATCTAATTAATTTTTTATGTTCTTCATGATTTTATCTTCGACGCCGACAAGAACGAAAAGAGCGAAGATACGATCGGCGTGTCAAAAAACTGTTGGAACTATCGATCAGACATCGGCGAAGAAAAAGTCAGTCTGTGAGCAAGGTCGATTCTTCCGATTGTTGAGAGTATACGGGAACTTCGGTGCCTTGATGTTCCGTGAAATCGTTCGTGTTGGGAAACAAGAAAAGTTTATGATGCACGAAAAACGGAGAACGCGATTACGTAGCCGATTAGCATCGCTCGAGATCGTTACAATCGCTGCAAACTGCACGCGATCGAGCGATGTCGTTGACCTTCTACCTCGTAACGCGTTCTAGCAAGCCTAACCGCTTTGTAATATTAATTTACCGCGCGTATTACTTCGACGATATTACATAGAAAATGTTTAATTCTTCGTGAAAATATTTGCAATTTTACGAAGACATTAGCATTCTGTTATGAATTATATATTATTGCTTACAGAATTTTCTGAAAAATAGATTGTGCGGCCATCTGTTTGGATTAGATTAATATATTTTGCGTTATATACATTTTATACATTTATATTATTGTTATGTATTATTTTAGCACATTCATATTTTAGAATGTATACTGTTCTTATTCTTCATTTCCTATTCTTGTTAATTTTTTCAAATTTGTACATTTGTTTTACGAATTATCGTACGTGCAAAATTTGATCTTGCCAATATAATTATTATTTATGATAACAAACTTACCGGTGCAAAGCTGATACGCTCCGGTGAAGATTATTACGAAAAGCGCGAGTAGTTTCGCATATGTGAAGACGTCCTGCACTCTCGTCGCCCATTTGACGTCCCAACAATTTATGAAAGCGAGAATACCTGAAACAGTATAGTTACGAATATAGTCGAAGTAATTATCGTGCAATCAGGAATTCAATTGTATATACAATCATCTCTCATTGTCAGTTTGTGAGTAATCAAGTAGTTCTTAATACATCGCCTATAATAGGTGTGATATATAAATCCATTATACATGAGCGACACCAAGTTAATCTAATTAAGAATCATATGTGGTCGCACGTGCCACACATGTCCCACATGTGTCGTTCACTTTGAAATACTTATATGACCTTTTGCCACTTTATGATAACGAGAGACCGTTATAGTCGCTCTCTAGCTAGCTTTAATCGATCCGATTTCACGCGCGATTTTGTTGCTTTATCAGCATCTAATTTATGTAAGAGAAAGAGTGATTTCAACCTTTTCCAGAAAAATAGAACAGAATAAAATAGAATATACAAAGCTAAGGGAGAAAATTTGTGATCGCGATTAGTTAATTGTTTTTTTCTATTGACGACTTCACGAAGATGAAAATTGATACACAAATTTGTGGTTTTATTGGCGAATCAAAGATAACAAAAGTATAATAATTTTCATAATTTTATCATCGTGACTTTATTCATTGATTTTTACAAAAAAGTTATAAATCCTTGCTTTAATGATAATTCTAAATTATAATTTTGATTTTTCTTATAATTATAATTTGGTTATAAGTTTTTTAATTTTTGTATTATAAATTTTATCGCATTTTTACATTTAAATTTTTCGTAATTAGAAATTCTACCATATTTCCATATAATTTAAAATGTAGAAACGTGTTCATATGTACAATCGCATTTCGTTTACTTTACTTATCAATCGGATATTGTACTTCCTGTTTATCTCAGTTTCTTTACTTTGCCTCGTTTCTTGAGGAATTATGGACAATTAAAAAGACAATGTCGTCATAAATACGTTTTGTACGAGGGATAATAGCAGTATCAATTTATCAGTAAACCATTTTGTTTCTTTGTCGCAGAGTTTAACGAAAAGATTTCGCTCTGTCATCAAGACGTCGGACGTCCTTGGTGGATTCTCGTAGAACAAAAAGGAAGAAGAAATACCGAGAGCCTGACGCAACATCTCTCAGAAATATCGTGAGACTCCGATTTCCCCTTTGCCCTTTCCCCTTTGCCTTCTGGGTCTCCTCCTCTTCCTTCTCCCTTTGCCCACTCGTTTTGTCTTTCCTCTTCCTTCGCCTTCCTTTTCGTTATCCCCCCACCGGCGAATTATGCTGTTGCAGACGTTGTGGTGGCCAGTTGTCATGTTATTAAATTACATTTGTTCACAATGAAGCGTGATTGCCATCAGGCTTTTGACTCGCGAGCGGTCTCGCGTCGACGTTTCCATTCCGGTCTACGTCTTCTTGCCACTGACCGTTCACGTGTTACCGTAATTACATGTCGGTTAACGCATGTTACATTTAAATCCATTTCAAACAATCTGTTAAAATTTTATCTCCGAATCTTTTAAAAATTTGGACTTATTAAAAATAGAAGTTTTATCATTTTTCTACGGAGAGTTACGGGATGTAAAATTAAGGAATGTTTTGCAATGGAATGCTTTGTTGTAGTTAATTTGCAATCCATCAACAAGTGTCAGTTATAATTAAGAATAACGATTAATCGAAGCTCGGCTCGACCACATCGAATCATTGCACTTGACACGAATAGAGCGGGAAGATGCGGGCGCTCGCTCTGGTCATTGATCTTTATCACTTGCCAGCGTAAAATGGAAACGGGTTGCCATTTATTTATACGAAAAAAAACAAGATTAAATCATATGCATGTGTATGTGTAGATATACATAAAATGCATGTGTGTGGAAATGGTAGAATCTTCAATATGACGTGCATTCTCTTTACTATTTCCATAAACACTCTAACATAAAAAATTTGTCATTGTTATTTATTTATAATTAAAATTAGAAAAATAATCAAATGACATTAACGGTATATTTTATTTAAAACTTTTAATTTGAGATATAATAAACTAAATATTATGGAATGAAAAATAAACAGAGAAAAATTTTCTTTAAAAAGAAAGACAGAGAGATTATAATATACACTTTACAGATTTTACTACAAAAACGGAACTTTACTATTAAATTGTAATCTTCTTCGAAATGCTTGGTAGAGACCTGTCATAAATATTGAAAATTCAATGCGCGTTCATTTAATCGCAAATGACATCCTCGTCGTATCGAACGAGCGTGTTCGCGCTTCATTTTCCTTCATAGGAAGACCTATTCCCGGTTTTGTCGAACGATTTATCGAAAGAAATAAATGGAACTCTACGGAATACGTATTTTCTTCAAATGTCCGGACAAGCTTTACAGACAACATTATCGACAACCAGCTCGTCACTTTGTATCTTATTGCATTTTTCCCGATCAATTTTACACGTAACTTAGAATAGACATAATTTCTCTTGCGAAAGACACAGCTGTTCGTTTAGTTAACGATAAAAAGATAAAACATTTCTAGTGTGTTACGATTCAGTAGATATTTTTTATATCCTTCTGCCGAATATTTTTTTTTACAATTTCTTTAACGATAACGGAGCAAAACTGTATCACGCGTAAATATTTACGAGGAAAACGCTTTGTCAATTGTCTCTCGGAAAAAATTATTGAAATGTTTTTACATTGGCGTGCCTGTAACGCGATCCGCAGGAGGGTGATACCGAAGCAAAAGAAATGCGCGGTCAAACGCGACCACAAGGAACACGATATGCTTACTCGTGGCCGTATCTTCATCCGTAGAATAAATTCATTCTGCGGATTTACAAATAAACATTTTTACATGATATGCATTGTGTATCGTGTGTATAAATTATCTTTCGACGTGTAATTAGGATTTAAAGAAACTGAAAAGACTGCTCATTTCCAGTGATATCTAGACAATTTCAATAAATACTACAATTATTACCCAGCAAACACAATGTTACATTGTAACGTACATGTTAGTTGTAATTTCCTACTCAACAACATAATTGTTATATAACACGCATGTTATACATATTATTGAGTAGGAAATTACAACTAACATGTACGTTACATGTAACATTGTGTTTGCTGAGTTAATTCGATAATTATTAATAGTTATTTATTAAATATTAATTGTTTCTCAATACTACATATTAATATGTTATTAATATTTTTTTATAAAGCCTAAATGTTGAAATGCTACTTAGAGCTTCTAAAACTATTCAATATATTTATACAGTGTAACGTCATTCTTTATTAGTTATGATTATGATTAAATTGATTAAAACGAAGCAAGTTATTCATTCATCTTACCGAACGTCGCTCTCGAAAATGCAGAAAAAAGTGAACAGCACGGAAAACATGCACAAAATTGCGTGCGTCCTCGAATTTCCGCAAGAATATGCTTCGTTCCGTAATATCGCTTGTTTATTCCTACGGCGACCATCAATAAATTGTTTTCTCAAACTGATATTCGATCACACAGACATTCCACTTCTAAGTCTCTTCCGTGCTTGCTTGCGGAAATTGAGGGAAATAAGGAATAAAATCATGGTATGCATAATCGCTCATGATTTTCTTGCTGTGGGAAGGAAAACGGAGTGTGCAACTTGCATCAGAGAAGGAATCATTATTATTGCTCGCATCGATATCTGAATTACAGTTTGCTGCATTATCACGCTGGTTTATAAAAAGGGGGAGATATTAATTTGATATTAATTTTTCATTGTGTCTCGAGGAGAAACGTGCTGCTTTTCATATTCAACCAACCAAAAACTCATATTTAACGAATATATTAAATAGATATTAACACGATGCCATACAAAATTTCGTTAATAAAAATGTTGTCTTTCGTTGCCTAATTTTGCATAAGAATCAAAATCTTTTTCTTACTTTTTTTAACACGAACGATTGTTCTTTAATTTAATTATGCTTTCCTATTTTTCCATTTATCGCTACATTATACTTCAGAAGATTATTTCAAAGGTTGTGACGTTTTTTTTAAAGACTCTTACGTCTTGTTCGTAATTTACCGTGTCGACAACTAACATCCGTGCTCTATACCTTGTTTACCACGTGAAAAGAATAGCTGAATCCTTTCTAGAAAATGAGTAGAGGAAACAAAAAAATGTCAAGAGCGAAATACATGGCGCAAGGAAGCTCAAGGCTGTTAGAATATTGTCGATCTCACTGCTCAGGGAATTTTTAAGCAGCTTCCTCGGGGAAACGCATAAGAGGTTTTATCAGAAACAAGTAATGTGCACAGTTCTCATTAGTGAGGAGATACTTTCGGTAAATTATTTTTTCTTTCGTACGAAACAATGAAAATTTGTCGCATTCGTCCAAATGATTCTAATAAAGAATCAAGAGCAAATATCAAGAGAAAATTGCAAAGATCCTTTAATCTTTTATTAATTGCTTAAAAATACTTTGTATCAGAAATCCTTGTATAATTTGATAGTAAATTTTGTGGATTTTCGATAATATTATCTAAATCATCTGTATCTCACTGCTTATAAAAGACATATTTATTTGTTATGAAAGAAAGATATTGAAAGATATTGAAAGAAAGAAAAATAGAATATCTTTGTTAATAACCTGTGTGGATAAAAAAAACGTTGGATTTTAAAGAAAGATATAGATAGATAGACTAATTTAATTCACAGTCACAATTTGCAATCAGCGAATCGAGTGACTCACAAGGAAAACGATAAAAAGATGAAATAAAAATTATTTATTCGAATAAGATTTGTTGAAGATCTGCTACAAGCTCGCAATTCAATTTTTCAATCAAGCCGTCAGTTGAAATCAAGGGAAAGAGAAGGTAAACTAAACATCGAAGACAAAGTCTATGTGCGCAAGACAAAAATAAATATATAACATGACGAATCAGAGAGATGAATTAGAAATAAATTAATTTAATCGGGTGTTAGGGTCTGACTCATAATAAATCACTGTATCTCGACTGACTGACCGATCCTTCGGGACGGGTGATACAAGACGAGCTCTGGGAACTATTTGAAAGATGAATAGCGGGACGAAGCGGTTGAGAGAAGAAGAGCAATCATAGACGGGGATCAAAGTCACCCAGGATGACATTCGGGCAGTCAGGAGCACGATTGCTGTGGGAAAGACGAATTTTCTTCGCGGCCCATGTTGTGTCGGCCCGTTTGAAATCGTTATTACTGATGGACGCGCGAGCCAGTGAAGTTCAATCCTCAAGCACGGTATTGTGCCGTGATTATTCGTTATATAGGAGCGGCAACTTCCTCCTGTTTTTATTGCAATTGTGTGCAACAAGTATCTTTGCGGATAAATTCAATCGCATATATTACGTATCTCCGCATGCGAAACCCACGTTCAGTCACGTGATGCTAATTGCAAAACACTACGTTGAATAAATTAATATAACGGAGTTGCGAATGTAGAAAATTATACGAATGCAGAATCTCAATTTACACTGGCGGACAACATTGCGCGAAATTCTTTTTCATTCAGTTTCTATAGAAAAAGGAAAAGCTAACAATAAGCATCCTTAAGTACATAAACTATGTGTAATTTTTTTGATAAACATTTAATATTGGGTTGATTCATAAGTTTATTCGGATTTTTTAAAAATTAAAATGTATTTTATTAATAATTTTTAATTAATTAACATATAATAATTATTATTAATTACATATTATTAATTAATTAAATTAATTTTTAATAATTGCATTAAAGCCAATTAGACAAAGATCCATATGAACTTATGGATCAATCCAATCTAGTTAAATTTAATGAATCGACGATTCTTACTTGATTTGCAAAAAAAGAAAACAATTTTCTTTTGCTTTGTTTTATTTTGCAATATATATATCGCATATAATAGAGAACTATCGATTAATAGAGAACTCCGAATTTTACACTTGTGTCGCGCTATAATTTTTCATCATCTACTTACATATGCAGCAAACGGCGAGCATTCTCACGGAGTCATCGGGCGGCGTGCAATCCGGAAAAATTGGTTTGAGGACGTAGACGCTGAAAGTCAAGGCCACGATGGCTTGGCTGCAAGGACGCACTATCATACACTCGACCCACAGTCTGACGAACGCCAAAAAGGGTCCAAAGGTCTCCATGATGTAGGCGTAATCCGCCCCCGATTTTTTAATCATGCAGCCGAGTTCGGCGTAGCAATAAGCCCCTATCTGTCGCAGAAAATAGAAGAACACAAGAAATTAATTTACATGTGTGTCGCTGCTTGCATTGAAACATGTTAGTCAGAATTGATTTGCATTTGTATTAATTTGAATTTTTATGTCATTACTCGAGCACGACGTGAGTCGGCACGTCGCAAAATCTGAATCCAATTGCGAATGATTTTTATTCATTTACAAATACTGTGTTATTAATGAATTAGTCATTCTATTTGTTAGAATTCTTTTTCTAATATTAAACCTACTGAGACACACATATTTTAATTACATTAATATATTGGCGTCAGATACAATAAAGAAATCAATTAAATAAAAATCGACAGGTCAATAAAATTGAGAGAAATTGTTTTCCAGTAAAACGAAAGGGATAGATAGGCGTACCATGGAATAAATTCCGGATGCTGTCCAAACAAGAAGACTCGCATTCACGCTTCCGGTATACTTAAGGACACCCGTTGGACTGACAAAAATGCCGGAACCGATAATGGAACCGACAATGACAGTAACGCCATTGAGAAGCGACATTTTCGCCTCCAGCTTGATCTCGTCGTTGGCCTTTTCGGCGGTAGGGACCGGATCATAAGGCCCTTTCTCGCCATCTTTGATGCTCCCTGACTTCGACATTCTATCTGAAACACACAACACCATATTTGTCAATCAATCCAATTTCAAATATTTTTCTCATATTTATATGACATTTTCTAAAAATATCTTTCTTACAACTTATGTAACACGTTCTATTTGTGACATTGTCAAGTAAAATAGAAGCAAGATAGAATTAGCGTCCCGTAAATATTTTATACAGATATATGTGGAATAGATAAACTTATGAGCAAGTCTGTTGTCACGATATTTTCGAATTTACTTCGAAACGATGGAATTTACAGAGTGAACGGAAAACGCGAGTATTTTTCGGTAATGTAATTTGGATTTTTATCACGCAATTAGAGTATATTTTCATAATGAAAATATCAACAATAAAACCGGAGATACATGATAAGTAAAAAGAATGCATATTAAACTGGAAATATACGACACGTGGCTCGACGAACCTATCGGCAACACTAATTGTAAGTTAAAAAGAAAGAGAACTTGTAAAGCAAACTTATTGAAAAGAGTCACGAGGCTCACTGAGTTACGTGTATTTCCAACTTAATATGCTTGAAAATACATATTCTTTGTATACATTTTAAAAGTCATTGCGATGAAGTGCTTTTTCTCGTATACGCAATTTTATCGTCTTGCATTTAACTTATTTTTCGGCGTCGCGATAGAATAACCGAGAAAATTTTCGCTCAAAGTTTCGTAAAGTTTGTGACAATTTGTATTCATTATATCTTCTTTTTGTCGCTATTACTCAGCAGAGGATCTACATCCATTTTTCATTCAACAGTTCCGCCTTAGAGAGATCTTGCGGATAAGAGTGTCGCAATTTGTTTAGGTGCACGTGTAACGTAATGTCTTACGTAATGAGTTGACAACCCCTCTATCCGCGCTACTAGAATAATAAATCAATGATTGTACAGAGGCGATCGTATCCCGTCACGCGAGAATCACGTAAACTGCCGTAGAATCGTTCCTTCTTTCTGCGTATTTTTTAACATTCTTTATTTCTTAAAGAGTTATTTTTTATGTATCTCGTTATCGGTTGAGAGAGAGGGAGAAATTTCCTCTTAATGTAACAAAAAATTTCTTTGCACATTCTGTTTACGACCTATTACAAGATTACGAGATATTTGAAGACCGACATTTTCGTAAAATTATTTACATTTTCCCCAGAATAAAGATAACGCAGACTCGCGACGTTATCTGTGCCATAAAACCTCAAAAGCGTGAAGAATTCAGCTTTACGTCTCCCTTCTCGTCGGTTTTCAAGTAACGGTATAGAACAGCGTGCGTGTATAAATCGCGATTCCGTTTCATGGCCGATGTTTCCTCCCGAAGGACTTCTGAATAATGCATCTGACGATCGCGCGAAGTGGAACGATCCCGATCTTTCGTAGCGAACGGTGTCAATTTATCTCGGAGAGAAGAGGTTTCCACGTGGACTGAAGGTCGCTTTTACTCTAATTTCTCGAAAAACTTGCGATTCTCGTAACATACAGCAAGTTCGTCTTGCAAAAGTTTACTAAATCTTGCCACCCTTTTAAGTCGTACGAATAAGGTTTTTCAGAATGAAATAAAACCTAAAACGCACTTTCTTTGATCGTTTCAATGCCGATATTAGTAAAAAAAAGTGGCGCGATTCGCAAGAAACAGATCTCAAAAACGGAGTTAATATTTAGAAAAAGAGTTGTTAAGATTTTGTAATAACGTTAATATTATCTGCTATATTGCGTGACTCTCGCTGCGGTAACATATAATGGTAAAAATAGCAACGAAATACGTCGCACGTGTTTCTTAATTATAAGCAGATAATGTATTCCTCTAACAAGGTATAATTATAATTTCTATTTCAATGCTGTTATTATTGATAATTTTTACTGTATAATTTTTACAAACGTCATCGCAACGTGGTCACTATAGCAATACTTACAGCATTCACTCGGGCGTACAAAAGAATTTAACAGCTCGTAAAGTTTAACAAAAAAAACATAAAAGTTGTAACAAAAAAAACATAAGATAGCTTTAGGAGCTACAACCATGTGTCGCGACACATATAGATATAAACGACGTTATCAAGTTTAACAATGCTTGTCAGTTTATAATTTGAAACTCTTAGAGGTCTTTTTTGCTTCGCGCTCTTCCTCAATTGTTCGCAATTAGATTATAAATATTTTAGTAGGTCATAAAGACAAATATTATTATTACCTATGATATCCGTTTTGTTTCTCATTTCAGGTTTACTTATTTCTTTCTGCGAATTTGCGAATTCACTATGAGAAGAAAAATTGACTGCTTTTATCACGGTTTTTTTACTTATGCGCTTCGCGTAACTTCGCTTCATGCGATTCTGTCGTCGACGTTACGTCGCGAACGCGATCGCGGGACTGGTGAGTTTTGGAGAACGTACAGTTGTGTGTATGTGTGAAATTAATTAGGATTCTATGTCATTATTATCGAGCATTTAGACGCCAATTGTAGGTGCGATCATCGATACACACCTTTACTGTCACGTGACAAACAACCTGTCTCGGTTAGAACCTGTTTTAGTGCAGTGCTACCGATCGCGTGCTTATTAATTGCGCTCATTAGTACAAAATGCTAACAAAGCACGCAATATTGTTTATTTTAATGATTCTTCGATTCGCTGAACAACCGACGAGCCCACACTGCGCCTTATCGCTGCTAATGTCGTCTTGTCATGTTTATTCTACTGATATGTTGATCGATTTTCAATTCTATCTAAATCGTATCACGGAATTCTCGGATGAGAATTTCATCTTAGGCTTAATTTTTCTTCGGATAACATTAGGAAATTCTTAGGCGTCTTATGATGATTAATTATACAATACGATTTAGATAGCCAGTAAAATTATTATCTTATTGTTTCTTTATTCCAGGAAATATAAAGAAGTAACCAAAAGAATATTCTCCTTCCTCATAATTAATACTTATAAATTGGCAAAAAAAATTGGAGGTTTTATTAGATTGAATGCAGATATAATATCGCAAATGCGAGAGCTAGCGAGAGGAATCTATTTGGAGGTCTGATGGAAGTTGTTCACGCGGCAGATACGATGACAGGTAGAATTAGTGTTACGAGGATAAATTGTTGAAGCAAATAAAAACGGGAGACGCGCAGAGAATTGTGAGGCTTCTTTCTCCATGGATATCCAATAGAACAAATCCGTGCGCTCTACTTCGTATTCGTTTACGTCGAAACTTATTTACAGAGTTCCTTAATCTTTGAAGAATTATTTTTGCAATCTTTTGACATAATTTTTTTTTTTATTAATTTACCGTGCCATTAGACGATGCACAGTCATCATTTCAAATCGCAATTTGTTTATTCAAATTCGGATTCGAATCGAAAAACCGAAATTGTAAAAATATTAAGAGACAAATTCCTTTCTTGTAAATGCTCAATTTTTTTCTCGTAAGTGTGTTATTAGAGAATTGTTTAAAAAACTATGAATGATATGAAAGAGTTGAAGAATTGGTAATTTATTTATGGAACTTACAAGAAGCTTAATTAGTTTTTGGAGAGTTTCTGTAATTCAAATATTATTAAGTTTGTAGAACAATACATGTGACTATTTCATCGAGCAATATTTTTGGTTGCTCTTGACGGAATCATATTCGACACAAATCTAAAGTCAACGTTCTTCCAGCCCTAATATATCAGTCGTGTGGATCAGTTGTTGAAAACGATTTGTTCACACCTCTTAGTCATCACGTGTCCGTATTTTTAATAAGTTGACATATTTTGCTCGCGACATGATATACCTCGTATCAAATATCACGTGGCCTTGTGTTGCAATCCAAATCTACAATACATTTTATTTTTTTCAGGGAGAAAGATTTCTGTGTAATGAGGAAGTAACCGCGAGAGCTGGAAGCAAGAAATACATCACGATGGCAAAACTACGAACCGCATAAAAAAACCAAATAAAAAAAATTACAAGAATACTTGTTCGATTTTTCAGAGAAAAGTCTCGCATAATTAGTAAGCCTGTGATAAAGTCATTTATATTTTGCAAATATTTTTTAAAACCAATATTAAAATTTTCTTGACGGTAAAATACATAATAATAAGAAGTAAATTTAAAACGCCAAGACGATCAGACCTAGATCTAGCGCGCCGAACACGGTCGAACTTTAAAACGCAACTAAATCACCAACTTAGAATCAACATGATTTCAAATGTTGGTGCTAATTTTTTAAAACCATCAAGCTTCCGCACGTGAATATTTTACTGCCGTGATTTTGCATGAGATTCTACTTTTGTGCTTCGTGAGTTTAGAATGCGTTGCAGAATCCCCTTGATCCAAGCTGGCATTCGTACTGCTTCAGCTGTCCAAGAAACACACGCGACATGCGTGCAAAAGCGTGTGTACGTATTGAATGCCTACCGGCATTTCTCGTTTCATTTTTCGTGCGTATGCGTGTATGCGCGCGTGTGTGTCTACGTTCGTGAAAGAATGTTCGAAAAGGCTTTGTTCAAGTCCTATAGGTATTATCTAGGACCCCTACGATACCGGTTTCTAAGGTTTGAGACCCGCTACTTTGGACCAGACATCCCAACAACGTTCCATGAAACGGTCGCTTCTTCTGCAGTTTCGTCAATTTAACGGATTTTCGCACACATTTATATCGTTCTTTCCTTTTACTTTTTAACTTTACAATATTTATTGAAATAAAAATACTAATAAATTAAAAAATTATGAAGTAAATGAAAGGATTTGCTCCAATTATTATGCACATTCTCTTATATTTTTATTTCTTTAATTTAGATTATTAATTTACTGACATCTGTAGTTCCGTTTTTCATAATATTTAAAAGTTCAAGATTTTTTTCGATACGATATTTGAACATTGATAAAAGAGTCTCGATTGCAGTTTTGATGTATGCTGACTAAGACGAGCTATGGTATCCATGAAAGTCTGGTTGAATGTTGCATCATGGTTTTTTATCGATCCTAAACCGACCTCTGTTTGCTACTCGCGTGTCGGTCTGAAGCGAACTGTATTTAAACGTATCTGAGGTAAAAGTAAAGACACCGGAGTCATCGATTACTTTCCATGAAAAACAATGGCATGCTTTTTGCGTTTGTGAGAATGACGAATCGCCTCATTTCCCATTAATTCAAATCTAAGCTTTATGTAAAGAACCAATTATACTCGATTGTCATTTTAACATTCAAAACGACAATTAGTCTTTCGTTACAAATAAAATAATTTCAGAATTTTCTGTTCTCCAAATACGTTGAACGTTAATAGAAATTTCCTCAAATCGAGGTAAAAAAGCACTTTTGTAAAAGTATAAAACAGAGTATTGATAAAATCAATCGGAAATAAAAATTACTAAAAATAGGTTTATGGAATAAATATTTATTTTTAATTTCTTCATCATTATGTACATAAAATTTTCATAAAATTAAAAATGATCGAATCATTTTGCACTATTTTTATATTATTTATGAAAACCTATTATTATTCAGAGAAGATATGTAAATGGAGCTTTCATATTGACAGCGTTATATATTGATTTTTTTGGCGTAAAAGGAGAGATTATCGAAACAACATTTGACGTGGCTAGAATTGCGTAATATCATGCATTCATAATTGTAGTCACCAAGACTCTCTTTCCTCGCTCTAAAATTAAAAGTGACGTTTCGTTATTAACAAATATGAATATATAATACATATATGCAGATATACACCACGCGAAAATTAAATTTCCATATCAATTCCATCATGAGATAACTTAACCATCAATAAAGCTTTAACAGTTGTTAAACGTCACTGAGACGAACATCGTAAAGAGGGAACAGTTTCTGACGAAGATTATGATATCAGGCAGAAATGCCGCGTGGGTCGCAATTGAGAAAATCACTCGTACAAAGCGAGTCGCCGGTCCTGTCGCGCGATTTAATAAGTCGTATGTGAATTTCCGTATAAATTTCGATTTCACGTATCGCGGTAAAGAATTACGCGGCTCTCTGGCTGTCGCGTACCTTCGAGTGCCCTCGAGTTGCGTACACTTTCGAGAGCGCCCATATCCGCGCGATATTAACTGACGGCGATGGCGAAAGGGCCGTCATTTCCTAACGACATCAACGGTAACGGGTGGAGGAGAGAAAAGAACAGAGCGAGTGTGTCGGACAAGAAAATCAATAGGGGCCACGTGGGTCGCCGACCGGATTTTCCGAACCTAGTTTTCACCCCTAATGTCGCAAGATAATGACACGGCGGCTGCGAATCGATTAGAATTAGAAATAGAAAAATCGTTACCGGTTATCTGCCTTCCTGCGCGATGTCGATAACGAATTTTGTGACATCAGGCTGATAAGCGACGCGAGAAGAGTTGAGGAATTTTAAAAAAGTTTTGTGTCTCCGTGGATTTTTAAAAGTACATCCCTTGTCATACTAGACTATTCACTTATGGTAATAAAATTTTGTTGACACTCAGTAAATCTCGCGTTAATCTTTTAACGAAAACTCGCTTCCAAGGAGAGAATTATCTTCAACCTTTACATTTTTGATATTGTTACTTAGAAAATTCATTATTTAGAAGTATAAAATATCTTAAATTAATAGTGAAATGTCTTGATTTAAAAGCAAGAAAAATGTATAAAAGATGATGGAAAGGTAATTGTAGTATCGTAACGAGTGCTATAATAGCGAAATATTGTATTACAGCATATTGCTATTACAAAGTTCATTATTTATAAGGTACGATCGATATCGAGATATTGCGTATTTAGCATATGTTCCATTAAATCGGTCTGCAAAATTGCAAGATTATTTCCAAAATACGTCGCAAGAGGTCCGTGCTAAAAATTTAGGTCTTTTTTATCGTTAAATTAAATCTACATTTCCAATAGTGAAATAGTCGCTTTAATAATATTTTTTAATTAGAAATAACACTTTTCAATTTTATAAACATATTCTATATATATTAATAATTTTTAAAATATCTTAAAATTTTAGTTCACTTTTCTTAAATGATTTTTTTTTTAAGCGATTTCGGGAAACAACGGCGAAATTAATTCTCGTGTAATCTCAATTAAGATTACAGAATTAGTTTAATCGAGATAAATGTCACGACAAAAGACGACGTTCTTGTTCGAGCGTAGCAAACCGGCGAACGGCCACAATGAGCGATTTAACAATAAAGCCGTGAGGTATCGGCACAAATTGTTGGCGGCTTTGTGCTACCACCCACGGAAAATTACGAAGGGTTTCTTCGCGTGACAAGGTTCACTCATGCCGTTCGGACGAAAGCCACCCTTACTGTTGCAAAGCGCCCTTCGTGGGCGGCCATACTGCGCGGAGCGCAAGGCCGACTTCCATACCGCGTTTTTGCGATCCTTCGAGGATGACGGGAATCATACCCCCATATCCGCGCCGTGTACTTTGTCCCCCTGGCCGACGTTTCCCAGCATCGCCGAGAAATTCCGCGAGACTTTTCATTCAACATATCGCAGGGGAAAAACGCGACACGGAGCACGCCACGCCGCGCATTTTTGCGATGTCCTCTCACCTATATTTTCGCAGACCTCGCCGCGGCTCCTCAACGCAATTCCCCGTCGATGGGGATGCCGATGTCGGGGGGGTGAGACCGGGGTGAAACGGGAAAAACTGTCTCGCACTCGGGGATCGATCTCAGACGCCGGCCATGGTGAGAATCTTAGGTCCGGAACGGAACGTTAAGCACCGTCTCTTCTCTGGTCCTCAGATCCTGTGGAACTCCGAAACCCGCGCACTGTATCACGAATATTGTACTGCTGTATTCGTCGTGTTTGCGTGCTGCTACCAGCTTTTACCAACGAGCGCGAGAGCTCGGAAACGGAGGCGCGAAGTATGCACGGCGTGCTGGTCCGGCTCTGAATGACCGTCGCTCTTCGTCGTCTCCGATCCGTACCCGTACAGCTCCGCGCGTACTCCGCGTCGAGCTTGAAACGTGTATGTGTGTGTGACAGCGTACGTGAGTGCCAAGGGGAAACCACACCACCGAGACCGTGCCACCCCCGGACGACGTATCGAGCGGCATATTGGCGCTGCCTGTGGCGCGCCTTTCTCTCTGACTTTTAGGGGTAAATACGGGAAATAAACGAGCGTAGGTGGCTGGATTGATCATGCGGATTAAATGGAAAATTTTCATTAGGCATAAATAGGAAATGTTTATTAGAATAATTAAAAGAAAAGTGGAATGGGAGCTTAACAATAATTACATTCGTGTACGTTTACATTCTCAAAATCTGATTCGATTTATTTGTTTAAAATTTAAACGAAAATAGAAGTAAAAAAATTCTCAAAGTCGAAATGAAATCAGATAAAAGTTAACGCTCTAAGGGGTTATCTCTACGATAATTATCTTCGGGGCGAGCATTTTTATCAACGATAACCTTGAAACTGTTCCTGATAAAAAAACAATTAGGAAAGGAAAAAAACGTTACTCCGATAAGCGTAATGTCTTTCGCGCAAAGCATACGATATCCGCACGTTTATACACGTTTATTTATAGTTTACGTCGTGAACGTTTAAAGGCAGTTCAAGAATCTATGTCCTTGACATATACACCTATAAATTATGTTAGCACGATTTATAGCACGCGACAGCCGAAGAGGAAGAGTCGACGTTCTCTTTAGCCTAACAATCGCTTCGGATTTACTAGTCGCTCAATTTTCGCTTCATCGCCTTCTCCCGTTTCCTTGAAGATACGTCCTCATTAGTCGCGCGTTCAAAATTGCGATACGAAAAGAAGCGATAATTTGCAGACGAGCGATGTTTCGTTAAAATTTTGTCGCATTGTCCGTTTGTTGCGTCCCGGAGAACTGCGATTTGCTGAGATAATGAGAGAAAAGCCTCTGGAAAAGTTTGACATCGTTACGGCCCGATACGTGCCTTCTTCTTCTCGAAAAGGATCACCCTTTCGATTTCTCCCCTCTTTCGGCTCTCATTAAAACTTACTTTAAAACTTATTCGAGCGATCGAATTCGTTGTTGCGTTATTTTTGCTCAACACGTGCCGGTATCGAATGTCACGATTCGACACGTTATATATTATCGTCCGCAAAACAGAAAACAAAATACATATGGATCATCGTAGATTATGAACTTTTAGCGCTGTCTCTTTTCTTCAGACAGTTTAAATGAACACAAAAAAAGTGATTAGCTACTGTAGCAAAACTATTTGTAAAATATGGACAGCTAACTGTTATTTGCAGCGAAAGCTATAATTTTGCCATAATAGCAAAACTTTTATCAACTTTAACAAAAGGTTTTGCTAAAGTATTGACAAAGTTTTGCTGCTATATCGCTGCAAATAATAGTTAGCTGTCCATATTTTACAAATAGTTTTGCTACAGCTAATCTTTTTTTCTGAAAATGTCTTTCTGAGGAATATTGGTTTGCGACTTTCCTTAGTTGTACAAAGTAAATCTAATCATATAAGATAACGAGGGAAGAAAAATGTATGTGTCTTAATTGACTGTTGAAAGTGTTAGGTACAGTTCTCTTATTTTAATGCAATAAACACCCTACTGTTTTTACTTAAGATCGTTTCATTTTTAGGAAATACGCTCTTCTGCGGCACCGATAAATCATATGACGATGATAAGATTAAAGCTCGTCGAGATAGACACTTTGCAGCCTCTGAAGTGTTAACGTGACGATAAAAAAAATTGACGGCTATACCGTGAGATTTTACTTTATCGGGATGCGATCTTCTCGCGTCAAGGAATCGCTCAATAATCGCTCGCCTTTCTAATATATTCCGCGTTCGCCTTAATTAAGTAAATTATCGAACGGTCGATCGGCTCGTTAACGTCTATAGTGAAGAGCCTCGCGGAAGGTTTAAGATACCTACAAATCGAGCAGTTAGGAAACGAATAATAATTCCGTCACTATTATCGCACCTCTAAACGAGCAAACAAATTATTTGGTTGCGCAGTCTCATTTTATCAATTATTTGGTGATCTTCTTCCTTTTACATCCGCGATCGTCATCAAAACAAAAATTAACAAGCAATTAAATAAGCACGTTTCTAAAGATGCACAGATCCCAAAATAAAATCCGAAACATATTCTGAAGAGCATTATCATGTAATATAAAACTTGTAGAACCATATATGTAATTATAATTAATTTTAATAAGGTGATTTTCTCTCTCTCTCTCTCTCTCTCTCTCTTTTTCTTTTATAACAGTTATAATTTAACTCGAATTCCAGTAAATAAACAGTGATTTATAAAAAATCAGTTTTAGAAAAATCAGTTTTGTTACATGCAATGAGTCAGTTGCGTTAGGACCAGTTAAGACTATCCAGTTAAGACTATCTGTTATTTGTGATAAATAATAAAAATAATGAAAATAAATAATGAAAAATAAGAACTTTTATTTTACTGCACGTACCTTGCGCCAGTTGAAAATTGTTTTCTCAGATAAAAGAATAGGAATTAACCCAAAGAAAAGTTGGACAATAGAGGAGAGTAGAATAGAAGGTCGAAAAAAGTAGTTGAAAGAACTCATGCAATTTTGTCCCTCTCTTCAACTCTTTTTTCTATAACCTCGACCAGATACGTTAGGTTTCTTTTTGTAACACCTCACATGGTTGTGAATAGTTTATGTTTATTGGAAAATTTTCACGAAAGAATGGTAATTGCATAATTTTTATTCCTCAAAAAATTAGTCACTGAGTTTCAGAATATTTTCATATTTAAAACGAAAATTATTTGCTAATACAAAAATAGCGAATCTTTTACGATTAAATAATGTCAACGCTATTGTTAAAAACAGATTAGTTTTCAATATCAGCTCTATTTTCTATCGTTTGTCTTGGTTTTCTATTTTATCCTCAATTTTCTTTCTTTTTAAAATTCTACATTTTATTACTTAAATTAAAAGAAATATTAATATAAGCAATCGTAACTCCACTTTTTGATTTCTCATCGAGATTATCAACAAGATGTGTGCAACGTGAATATAAATGATGCCATTTTACGACAATTAAATAAATTATCTTCGCAAAAAAATTTTGCAAAAAAAGTTTTGCGCGTACGTAAACGGATGACGAAATGTCATTTAAAGATCCATAAGATGCGGAACTGTAGTACACAAACAATCACAGAAACGATGGCTAATAATAATGGATGTGAATAACGCGGATCTATTTGCACAGCAGCAAGTGTAATGTTTAATCACATATATCGTATCGTTATTATATTGTTTTTGCTGGAATCGGAACGGATCATTGAACATGGAAATACCGCGTAGAGACATGAACGATGAAAAGAAAATAAATGTGATAATAAGCTGTCTCGCTGCGCTTTGCGTCGCTTCGACTGGGAACATATTATTACCATTTAAATTTCTTATTCCTTATTCTAATTTCTTATCCTATAAATATAAATTCTCTAACATAGTTTACTAATTACATAACGAATGCTCGCCTTTCAGAATGGTAATCGCATTAGCGCATGAGCGATTTACTGGCGATCTTCAGGAAATATACACAGGATGCACTATCAAAAAACTTAATTCCTTATCTGTTATTCGAGTCTTCCGGAGTGTATGCTGGATAGAGAGAGAGAAGTGGGAATTCAAGATAATTCCTTGCAGGATTGCGGATTTCAGTGTGACGTCAACGTATCGATCCCGAAAGGTCCGCTTACGTCATCATGATGACGCAGTTTCTCTCTCCAAGAAATGCAAATAAAAGAAAAATCGGCCAATAAGTTGTTTCTCAAAAAAGAAGTCCGAAAATTAAATAGATATTTATCTAGCCATTCATTCAAAATAAAATGAGAGAGAGAGAGAAGAGTTTCTTATTTATTCTATACAGATTGTTTCAAAACTATATTAAGTAATCTCCTTAATTTTAATGTTTTATTTTGTTTAGGATTGATGTAATATTACTGTTAGTGCTGATGTTTGCTGGATAAAAATTCTATAATTGTTTAATAACCGTCATATATTTATAAATATGTGCGAGAAAGCTGGAATTTATATAATTTTTCGGAATTTGGAGTTGTAACTTGGTTTGCAGATCACACAATATATTTAAAAATCATTATTTGAATGTGCCTGTATATAACGTCTCGTTAAAAATTAATACAAATTATACATAAAATCTTATTCGCAAAACCTACATATATCCGATTTAAACACTTTTTACCAGTTTACATAATGTCATAATTTCACATCGTCGACTTTTCGATGAAAATCGGATATTTTTATTTAAACGACGAAACAGATCTTTTGTCGGTTACTCGTCGAGTGGAATCGAGTATCGATAACGGGACAAATAAATAAAGGAGAACTCCCGCTTTTCATGATCTGGCGAACTTCAGCTGGACGCGGTAGATAAGACATACAGTCGATCACGCACTTCCTATCGTGACGTGATAACGAATGAACGTTCACATGAAATTTATGGAGTAAACAGTCGTCATGACGCATCAGGATAAATCGATATTAAGGATGCCAGCGTACATTTCGATTATCACGGATATTAATATCCTGATGTGCTTCTTAATATAATGAATGGGAATTTTTTCGATTTTTTTTTTAATTAACAAAATGTTTTTTAATTACCAAAATAAGCAAGTACGCGGTCGGCTTTTCGGCTGTAAAACAAGTGCCACTCGATCTTGAGTGGCACGAGCAATTTCCATCTTCCTTCGCCGGTCGCGAGTAAGCACGGCAATTTTTCAATTTACGGTAAAGGTTGTGCTCTCGCAAATAGATCCGGCATCGCAATTACGTCGTTGCCATTAAATTACAGGCACGATGCATGAGTTGAATACGTGCGGCACGCGTACCTTCGTCGTGTTGCGTTTAAAAAATTACTCAAAGCGACTGCATCTTGCTGAGAATTATTAATCTTCTTGTGCTTAAGTAGGAAATTGAGACAGAATCAATGTAAAATAATCTCGAGAAATGGCAATCTCTCTTCGATGAAATTACAGTGTGATCACACAATTCCGACTTTCAGAATTCATTTCCTCACGATATTAACGGTTATTCCAGCGAAGAATTATCGCTTTGTGGTCGCGCGCTATCGTCTCTCGCGAGGCGATCGAAAAATTTTGTCATCACCATTGGTTTCGTTGCCGATATCTTCGTTGGCTGTGCGATTGCAATATCACGGGTGGATTGCCACGGGTACGATAAAATGTTTTATATGTATTCCGCTGATTTTCATCTCAGCAACTTAATCAATCGGAAAACATACTAATAGTTGTAATTTCCCAACTGTATATATTTCGTTTCTTATATTATATTTTTATATTCACCACACATGTTACACATATGAAAATACCTCCGGTTTCCAAAAATATTAAAAAGTTTCCAAAAATATTATATACATTTATATATAAAATATGTCCATATATGATCTCTTTCCCTTATTTAATTTCTGTTTGCATATACAGAAAAAAATAATAAGAATTAAGAAATAATTAAAAGAATAATTTTTGCATTGTGCGCTTTTTTATGAAAAATAAAAGTTTGAAGAAAGAATCTATCTATAATATATAATCTATAATATATAAATATAAAAATTGCATATAAAATATGATTATAGAATATTGTATAAAATCTAATTGCCATTTTAGTTTAAAAAAAAAAACAGAAGGTTATTTTTCAGTAAAGTTATTTTTCAATTATTCTTTTTATATTATTACTTTTTATATACACGCAGAAAAATAATGGCACAGCATATATTTTTTGCTGTCTTAGCAAATTCCATTAGACAGTCATTACATGGCAATGCGATTTGTTAAGAATAATTTTTGTTGAAGCTAAAAAATAATTTTGCTAAATTAGCAAATTATTTAGCTAATTAGAACAAAGCTAATAAGAACAAAATGACTTCTGTTTTGCTGTAATGTTGACTAATTTGAAAAATTAGTTAATAGCAAAAATTTGTCTTTATCAAATATGTTATTCAATATTACAATATTAGTAGCAGTACTAATAGCAGCAACAGTTTCGCTGCTATACTATAGCTTTGAAATGGGAACAATTTAAAAGATCACGGTTTTGCGCGCTCAAAGTTGGCAAAGTTGGTCAGTGATAAAGGTGCTTTATGGTCTGAATGCCTTTTGATAATAATGAAATTATTGTAAAATTATTCAAGAGCAAGTTTCAGCAAGAAAATGATCAAGCTATTTCTGTTTATCCGAGATGAATTATAAAAACAATTTAAAATGTTTTTATTTTGTTATATATATAAATTTACAATTTTATTTTTATATATATATATATATGTATATATATATATATATATATATATATATATAATTACATAAAGATAATTTATATCTAAAATATAATATATAGAAACGAAGAAGGGATGTTAAATTGTCGCGTTCAGTGAACTAAGCAGTTTAGTGAACGTTCTGATTCTTTAATATTGATTGGTTTATACACTTCATTCTAGGGAAGAATTAAAAATAAGAATCAATCATATATTAAAAAATTGCATTTACTGAGCTGCTTTTTCGCTAAACGCAACCAATATTGCAATTTAGCGCCATCTGAACGAACGCTTGAAACTTTG